>JAHDVE020000899.1:0-76340 GCA_022606495.2 Halesus radiatus
TTGTGTTCTTCCATCTTCAATTTGCCGATGTCTTCTTTTGGAATTACGAGGAGATTTTCTGTTCCTGGTTCTTCGTTAGATCTTTCTTCGTGAGTGGTCATTACATAATTCCCATGCAATATGCAGTAAATGTGGCAATAAAATATGACTAATATGACAAGAAAATATGTAAATTTGTCAAGGTTAGGATGTATGTAAGAATGATTGCATTTTAAAATTCGTAATCCATATATCAATTTAAAAATTTTAAATCTCAAAAAGTTGTAAAAAATGTAAAACGGTTAAAATCTTTTCATAGAATATGATAAAAAGTTTGAAAGATACTATTGTTTAAACAAATGGATTCTAATATTTATTTGAAATTTTGAAAGTTGAAACAAAATAATTGTAACATTATTTGCGTTCAATTGTATGCTTTTACGGAACACATTTGAATTTGTAACACTTTTGAAACAAATAAATTGTAACATTACTGTCATTCACTTGTATGCATTTACGGAACACATTTGAATTTGTAATACTTTTGAAACAAATAAATTGTAACATTACTGGCATTCACTTGTATGCATTTACGGAACACATTTCAAATTGTAACATTTTTGATAAATAATTCTCTAAAGAAACGAAACCTTGATTTTCACTACGAAGTTAATAATTAAAAATTTTACTTTTTTAACATTTACGTGTTAGATGTTATTCATCTCGTCTCAGCTGTGGGATCGGGTCAGATTCGTCTTTTCCTGAATTTTTTGGGTCAGATCCGACGATAATTCCGCCGCTCGAATCGACGATGTTTTCTTTTGTATATCGCTGGAATAGATTGTAACAAAGAGATTAGTTTTTATTGAAATCATGAATTGGGAAAAAAAAATTAATTGAGTCACTATTTTCATTAATATATGATATTTTAGGCATTGTAAAGATACGTTTTTATTCTTAGCGCGTGTTAGCGCCTGTAAGCTGTTGATGATAGATAGAATTTACGTTTATTCTTTTAGGAATGTGACAAATAATATGATAAAATCAATTCTGAGTAATAATAAATGCTTATTATTCAATAAAAATCTAGGCATATTTGCGGATTGCAAGGTTAATCATGGATTACATTATTATTCGACACTATAGCTTTTTACCAATTCCACGTGATTATTCCACGAGGTATATTATTAAAATTACTGAGGTATTTATAAATTTTGAATATTGTTATGCACTGTTATTTATTAATTAGTAAAAGTGTACTTACCAGGGGAAATGACCTTTCTACTCCTACCGATCGGCCGTTATTTATTATTCCGCGTGTTTTCGGGGTCACCAATTTAACGTTAGGTTTATCTGTATTAACTATGTTTGACGGTATGTAGTGTATTGTGTGTACTTACCAATACTTACCAAGCGCTTTCGTTAAAGATTGTCGCGGAGATATTAATGAAAGAAGGATCACCATTTGATTGATTTATTTCTCAACGCGTACAAAGTTCAGAAGGTATATTTATAAACTAGAAGTGATGCATTATGCAAATCTACAAGTTACTAGTATGTTCTACAACACGACCGAATCAGCAGGGAGCAGAAACGTGAATGATTCTCGTGTTCTGTGGATATCAGAAAGTCGGTCGGTTGTCATTTGAATGAAGGGTTACTGTAGCCGACGTGATCATCGATTGTTCATAATCATGATTCTTTCTAATTTTGCGACATTATGTTGATACAAGCCATAAGTGCGGGAAACACCGATTTATTCTAATCCATAATACGGTACCCGAGGTCTGTTTACCTGAGGGTAATTTACAAACGCCCGGCTTTAAATCCCGGGAATTTCGCAGTCGCCAGAAAAAGGCAGTTACGAGGATTAACAGCGAACTAATTAAAAGCCACCGAGCCACAGTTCGTAGTTCACGAAGGAACCCGAAGAATAGTTCGGATGTGATTAAAAAGGGGGACTTTGGCCGAAGCAAAGTCAGTAGTGGACAGAGACGAGTGAGTAGAGACCGTCCGGCCAGTGGTCGTAGTCGAGACTCCCGTCTCCTACAAAGCAAGCAGGCTACTTGCATCCCCAGCCTGAGACGCTGCGGGAAAACTCGGCCGAACCCCAACGCCCACCGTTCGAGTGCAGTCGAGTGCCCTTCGCCTCCTGCCCTCCAACGCCGTGATCCCATCAAGGCACATATCCACCACCGCAGGAGTCACACTCGGACGAGCAATCGTGACTCGTATCCAGTCACATCTTGTAACCATAGAAAGTCTTTCACTTCTCCTGCCTCCCACCTGAAAGATTCCTGAACCTGCCTCAAGGATAGTCGGCCCCGTACCAGCATAGAAAGTGGCTTCATCCAGCACCCTACATGTTTACAGTCTTGTAACGACAATGGTCGCTTACAAGTGGTCCTCTCGAGCACGGATCAAGTCACATAGTGATCCCCGGACTACGGATCTAGTACCCAGCCGCTACCCAGGTGATCTAACAAGATGTCACCGGCCGTTACCCAGAAGTGTACGGCCACACAAGGCGCCCCACAATGCTTCACACAAGGCGCCCCACAAGGCGCAGAGTACCGGCTTCCAGCATCCCACGTCGCGATGCACGGCCAAACGACCCCTCTGCAGCCCTGTCAACCGCAGCCCACAAACGCGAACGCGACATTCCCGGGTCAAACTACAACGGATGACTCGGCGCGTCGAACCCAAAATTGGGCGAAGAACAGAGCGGACCCACTCTCCCAGATTGCTGCATTAATGGTGGAAGCATTCCGCACATTACAAAATGGCGGAACACAGCGGCCGCAGCCGGAAATGTCCGGCCCAGCACGACCCGCAGCGCTCGACACGTCATACGCCGGCGGAGCTACATCGGACCTTGCTTCCCACGGCCACAAGCGAAATGATGCTAGCCGCCACTACGCTGTAGGGCCCGGTCTTACGCCCCCTGCCCCCGCAGCGCCCGGTGCATTTCATGGCAGCCCAGCTGCTTACAACCTCACGTCCCGAGGGCTCGAACGGAATGACGCGAGTTACAATTCTGTAGCGCTCGGCGCTACAGTCTCTGGCCCCGCACCCCTCGGCCCGGCACCCCTCGGCCCGGCACCCCTCGGACCGGTTACCGCCGACCCAGCGACACACGTTCCCGAACAAGCAAGTACGGCCGCCTGGGATTCTAGAGCACGAGCTGTTACGGCAGCGGCTCTAGCCACAAATACCGACACGACACGGAGCACAGTAGCCTCTGCGGATTCCCAGAAAGAAATAATCCGTCGGATGCGAGCAGAGTTGCAAGAAATAAGAAAACAAAACAGGCAGATCGAGCAACTGATCGCCGCGTCTGGGCTCCCTTTGCTGTTGAGCACTGACACAAACCCGGAAGTGCGCAGCCTTGCACCGCCCGATCCCGAAGTATCCGGCGCTGCACATGGCCCTGCTATAGGCGGGCCCCACCGGAAGAATAATCACTGCTGCCCCGAAATGCGCAGCCTTGCACCGCCCGATCCCGAAGTATCCGGCGCTGCACATGGCCCTGCTATAGGCGGGCCCCACCGAAACAATGACTGCTGCCCTGAAGTGCGCAGCCTCGCACAGCCCGACCCCGAAGTGTCTGGCTCTACACACGGCCCTGCTATAGGCGGGCCCCATCTACATGACAACGACTGCTGCCCTGAAGTGCGCAGCCTCGCACAGCCCGACCCCGAAGTGTCTGGCTCTGCTCACGGCTCTGCTATAGGCGGGCCCCATCTACATGACAACGACTGCTGCCCTGAAGTGCGCAGCCTCGCACAGCCCGACCCCGAAGTGTCCGGCTCTACACGCAGCCCTGCCATAGGCGGGCCCCACCGAAGAAACGATGGCTGCCGCACTCAGGTGTACAGCCTCGCACCAGCCGACCCCAAAGTGTCCGGCTCTGCACGCAGCCCTGCTATAGGCGGGCCCCACCGAAGTGATGATAACTGCTGCCCTGAAGTGTGCAGCCTCGCATTGCCCGACCCCGAAGTGTCTGGCTCTGCTCACGGCCCTGCTATAGGCGGGCCCCATCTACCCAATAACAACTGCTGCCCTGGAGTGTGCAGCTTGGCACCGCCCGATCCCGAAGTATCCGGCTCTGCTCACGGCCCTGCTATAGGCGGGCCCCGTCACAACAACTGCTGCCCTGAAGTGTGCAGCTGCGCATTGCCCGACCCCGAAGTGTCTGGCTCTGCTCACGGCCCTGCTATAGGCGGGCCCCATCTACCCAACAATCACGGCTGCCCTGAAGTGTGCAGCTGCGCATTGCCCGACCCCGAAGTGTCTGGCTCTGCTCACGGCCCTGCTATAGGCGGGCCCCATCTACACAACGACTGCTGCCCTGAAGTGCGCAGCTTCGCACTGCCCGACCCCGAAGTGTCTGGCTCTGCTTGTAGCCCTGCTATAGTCGGGCCCCATCTACATGACGATTACTGCTGCCCTGAAGTGCGCAGCTTCGCATTGCCCGATACCGAAGTGTCTGGCTCTGCTCACGGCCCTGCTATAGGCGGGCCCCATCCACATGACAATTACTGCTGCCCTGAAGTGTCCAGCCTCGCACAGCCCGACCCCGAAGTGTCTGGCTCTGCACACGGCCCTGCTGTAAGCGGGCTCCACCGAGACATCAATAACTGCTGCACTGAGATGTGCAGCCCCGTACTGCCTGACCCCGAAGTGTCCGTCTCTGCACGCAGCCCTGCCATAGGCGGGCCCCACCGAAGAGACAATGGCTGCCGCACTCAGGTGTGCAGCCTCGCACTACCCGACTTCAAAGTGTCCGGCTCTACATGCAGCCCTGCCATAGGCGGGACCCACCGAGGAGACAATAATTGCTGCATTGAAGTGTTCAGCTTTGCACTGCCTGACCCCGAAGTGTCCGGCTCTGCACGCAGCTCTGCTGTAGGCGCCCCCCCCCCAGGAGACGCCGCATCGCCCTGCTCACACCGACAAAGAATGACGAGGGGAGGCTTCGCACGTCGAGACGTCGCACCCCCGCCCCGGCTATTATTCCCGATGGGGGGATCGTTCCCGCTCAAAACAAGAATGTGCCCCAGGCCGACATGCGGCTCACCAGCCGGTCTCAGCCGACCGGCCGCCGTGGACAACGACGAACACGTCTCGATGAAAATAAGTCCAGTTTCACTGCACAGGGGGAGTGTAGCCGACGTGATCATCGATTGTTCATAATCATGATTCTTTCTAATTTTGCGACATTATGTTGATACAAGCCATAAGTACGGGAAACACCGATTTATTCTAATCCATAATACGGTACCCGAGGTCTGTTTACCTGAGGGTAATTTACAAACGCCCGGCTTTAAATCCCGGGAATTTCGCAGTCGCCAGAAAAAGGCAGTTACGAGGATTAACAGCGAACTAATTAAAAGCCACCGAGCCACAGTTCGTAGTTCACGAAGGAACCCGAAGAATAGTTCGGATGTGATTAAAAAGGGGGACTTTGGCCGAAGCAAAGTCAGTAGTGGACAGAGACGAGTGAGTAGAGACCGTCCGGCCAGTGGTCGTAGTCGAGACTCCCGTCTCCTACAAAGCAAGGAGGCCACTTGCATCCCCAGCCTGAGACGCTGCGAGAAAACTCGGCAGGAACCGCCGAACCCCAGCGCCCACCGTTCGAGTGCAGTCGAGTGCCCTTCGCCTCCTGCCCTCCAACGCCGTGATCCCATCAAGGCACATATCCACCACCGCAGGAGTCACACTCGGACGAGCAATCGTGACTCGTATCCAATCACACCTTGTAACCATAGAAAGTCTTTCACTTCTCCTGCCTCCCACCTGAAAGATTCCTGAACCTGCCTCAAGGATAGTCGGCCCCGTACCAGCATAGAAAGTGGCTTCATCCAGCACCTACATGTTTACAGTCTTGTAACGACAATGGTCGCTTACAGTTACCATAAGTAAAAATAAACTTTATGGCTGATAAGTTGTTTGCATATTACACTTACTTCTGATATATAAATGAAGAATTGAAAATAGTTAGATATTTTTTCCACAACATTATTGCAATCACTAAAAGTGTAGCAGATATTTACCATAATATTGATGCTTTAATCTATTTCCTAAGTGAGGAAGTTGTGCATAAATAAAGAAGTCCGGATCATTGATTTGCGTTCGGGCGACGTTGAGAACTTTGCCAATTTCACAAATGTCAATATTAGCTGGATATCCGGTTTCCCTTCCGGTTTGAATAGTTAAAGTATTTTACAGTCTCGTCATGTTTGGTGCACCGGCTTAGACTTGTTGTTACGGTTACTCCCGATACATTATTACCCCTGTTAAATTATTTTCCTCAACCTGATCTGTAGGTCGTGCTCAAAATTTGACTTACTGATTTCTCATGCTTTCTTTTGCCAATTTATTATATGCCCGATCCGTTTTCCGACTTTCGAGATGTATTGAAGGCTAGGTAAGACTGTGCTCTCCGGCAGGTTTTTTCAACCCCGTTATACCAATACTAATTCTGGCAACAAACTTAATCCCTGATGATGATTCATTATTTGTTCTTCATTTGTTTTTTTTCTCTTCCGATGTTATTATAATTGTGTGGTTAGATTTCGGTAAAGGAGAGCAAAACTATTTCCCCCCTCTTCATTTATTTATTATATGCCCGATCTGTTTTCCGACTTTCGAGATGTATTGAAGGCTAGGTAAGACTGTGCTCTTCGGCAGGTTTTTTCAACCCCGTTATACCAATACTAATTCTGGCAACAAACTTAATCCCTGATAATGTTTCATTATTTGTTCTTCATTTGTTTTTTTCTCTTCCGATGTTATTATAATTGTGTGGTTAGATTTCGGTAAAGGAGAGCAAAACTATTTCTCCCCTCTTCATTTATTTATTAGCGTTTCTAGTTTTTTAATGTAATCATTTTGATTACTGATGATTTTTTCTCGTAGTTCTATTGTTTTATTTTGTATTTTGGTTTTTGCGGAAGTCCACTGTTCTTCTACTGTTACGAGGTTTATTTCGTTATCAGCCTGTGCCTTATTTTTAAAAGCCATAATAAATAATGGTATTGCGATACTGAGATGTTAAATAAAAGCACTGAACCGTGTATCGCGGTAAGTGTTATCCTCGCGAGATTTGTGCGAATGCTGAAAGTATACCTTATTCGAGTTAATAACTTCCATTGAATTGACATCCCGTACGAAGAAACTATTATTTCTGTTACTGCTTAATATATGTATGCATTAACATGGAGTGCTAAATTTTAAGAAAAAAATGATCCGGCCTCCTGTACTCGGAAATGGTTGAGCAGCAATTGTAAATATACGCTTTGATATGGCGTTCGCAGTATTGATTGTTCCCGCGTCCCTCAATTAGACCAGTACCTCCCACAGCTTCCTCCCTCTCCTCACCCCGTTCGAACATGTAGCTTTTACGTCCTCTGTACCTTGTCAAAAACAAATGAGTACGTATTTTTCTTCTTTGACGTATATTGTTTTTTTTTTCAATTTTACTATTTGTCGTAGTAAGTAAAAACACATTAATTACCTAAATTAGCAAAAATGACCTGTATATGGAAAGATATTATCTATCGAATTTCTTATGTTTTACATAAGACAACATTTAATTTTATGTAAATAAAAAAATAAGGTATTCTTTTTGATGTTGTCACAATTTAATCGCTGTTGCTAAATAAAAATGAAATATCTCCGTTTATGTAAGAAAAACCTTCAATACGAAAAACGAACATTAGTTTTCCATTGACAAAATCTCATCTGTCTCATATCTCTTTCTTCCACTCATCCCTTCTTTCATGAACGAATTGGGTCACCATCCAACACGTGTTGCATTGTACCATGAATTTGTTCATCCAACGGTTTGCTCGATTTTGATTTTAAATGCTCATCTCGTAGTTAAGAGGGAGAAATTAGATTTTTTTTTATATGAATACCGCACAAGAGTCCCAAACTGCTCCCAACCGTCTGGAGCCAGTGAGAATACGGCATTCCCAATTGGGGAATGTTGTGAGGCTGAAGGTATTGGGGAGGGGAAGGAGAAGGGGAGAGGAAGGTGGGGAAAATACCTGGCTATTCAGATCTGGTCACCAAACACGGCTAAAAGCCATTTCAAGCAACGTTTCAATTCTGAATGGTGGTCTTTCACCAGGGCGATACTGAAAGTATCTTCCACTCTGGAACGTGCGCAAATATACTATATATTTATTATTTTTAAATGAATTAATTGTGATACAACACAAATTAATTAAATAAAAATTACTTGCGCACGCCGGGATTTGAACCCGCGACCTTCGGATTCGTAGTCGAGAGCCTTACCCCTCGACCATGGAGGCCGTCAAAGATTAAATTATAAAAACAATATAATCAAATACCACTGTGGTGGTCTATCACCAGCGCGATACTGACAGTATCTACCACTCCAGAACGTGCCGCAAATATACTACGTATTATTTTAATAGATCCAATTGTGAAAAAACAACATTTAATCAAATAAAATTTACTTGCGGCTTCCGGATTCGTAACCATGAATCGTAACCAATCAACCACGGAGACCGTCAAGAGACAAATAGTACTACTGCGTAGACTTACGCCAATACTAAAAAAGGTTATCTCTCGTGAACAAGCAGGTTTCCGGCCAGGACGAAGCTGTTGTGACCAAGTGCTTGCACTTACAAAACACATGGAGGCAGGTTTCCAAAGGAAACTCAAAACCGCAACCGCTTTTATTGACTTAACAGCAGCATGTGACACCGTCTAGCGAAAACCCCACTAAAGCTCTATAATTTGTGCGACAATTGTAAAATGGTTCAATGCATTGAATCCATGATTACAGACCGCACTACTGAAGTCCACTTAGGAATTCAGAGAAGTAGAACTTATAAATTAGAAAATAGACTAGCACAAGAATCAATACCTGCACATTCCCTTTTCAATTTGTTTTATAACGAACTAGGTTTTGTGAATATTAATTGCTCAATTATCTTAATATATATTATTCGTATTATCTCTGTTTTTATATGTGTATGTGTATTAACGTATTGACTGTCATAATACGGGCATGTTCTGTGTTTGGCAGTCGTAGACCATGTAAAATCTTTTATACTTAAAACATAATGAATAAAAAATAATATATAAAATAGACCTTCCAGAAACCAAGAGGAGAAAAATAATTTATCTAGATGATATTGCTATGATAGTCAAACATAAATCCCTTGACTCCGCTAAAAAAAACCTAAATGCTGACCTAACTGTCATGGAACAATTATACTTCTCTGACTGTAAATTAAAAGCAAACACAACTAAAATGGTTGCAACTGCCCTCCACCTAAGTAACTCGCGTGCAAGTGCTACGCTTTATGTATAGTTTGGAAGAGATACCGTTATTAATTTATTTATTTATTTGTAAAAAAAAAATACAATTTTAATACAAATATATATACAAAGCAAGTTTAATAAAAGGTAGGGCAACAAAGGTTCTTGCGCTAACAGTGGTTAAATACAAATGTTTTATTTAACAAGATAAAGAAAAAAAAAACAAAATAAGAAGGAAGGGGAGAGAGGAAGAGAATGATAGAATCTGGACAGGAGATGCTCTCGATACACTTTATACTCGTCCACCAATTTGTGGTCGTACGCATTACTTCGGATCGATATTGTGAAATTGTGCGTTATATTGCGCACAAATACGGGAAATCGGAAATATTAACCTAAGATTGGACCTGCATGAGGGCAAATAAAAAAAATCGGTTTGTCAGGTTGGTCTTGAAATAATGACAGTAATCCTATAACACTGGACAGAAGCCTGACGCATAGCTCCCACCTGGAAAATATTAGCAAGAAGACCAACACTCGCATAAATATAATAATAAAACTAGCTGGGGTTGCGACGCAAATACCCTACGAACAGCTACGATAGCCCCGGTTTACTTGGTAGCAGAATATTACGCTCCAGTGTGGGCTAGAAGTATGTTCACAATATATATAATAATGCCTACGGTGAGAGGAACACTTCCCTCCACTCCACTACTAATGGCGTTCCGTTCTCTCGAACATCGCACGGCCCCTGTAATTCGATAGACAACTACCTTCTGTGAATACAAAAATATTGTGGATTACTATCCACATTCCACTTTAAGATGACCTTGCAGATCTCCTAGCCAGCCACCTAAAGAGTCATGGCGAACTCAGTGGCAGACCTCGGACGTAAAAAACAAGCCCCTGTCGTAAACCCTATTATTAAAATGCCAGGATTTTCTCTCAATTCGAAGAAATGGACATCATTAAATCTCATCCGTTGCAGTCGTATATGTGCGTATATATTGCATAAATGGGGCCTAAAGGATTCCGAACGTTGTGAATGTGGTCATACCCAAATAACAGAACACATCGTAAAGAAATGTCCCCTTCATCAGTTTCCTTATGGCACATCTGTTCTGAACCAAGTGACTCCTGATGCCGCTGAGTGTCTGAATAACCTCAGCATCCCACTATGACTAAATAAGAAGAATTGCATAGTTCAACTATAACATTTTTTCAATAAGCCTAAAAACTGGAATATAATAAGAAGTAAAATTACGTCAAAGAAATATACCTAGTTTAAAACAGTTAAAACGAACAGTATCAAATTATTTACATGACCTTAATGGGAGGTGAGATATTGTGATCATAATGTACCAGGCCAGAAGTTAATGTACCTTATTTGATTATTTATACAATTGATAAATGAATTAAAAATTACTTATCTTTATCTTTGTTATTTAAAATATATTTTTTTTAAATTTATTATTGGTATAAAAAGCTGGTTGGATAGTATTTGGCAAGTTTTTAATTATTAAATTTGCGGTATTGTTATTTAAAAATAATATTTTTCTCCATTGTTTATTAACATCAGTTATTTGTGGATATACATAAGATTTAATAAATTTTTTCTTAAGCTTTTTGTTTAACATATTGTTTATTAATTTAGTACGATAACCATTATTTATTGCAATATGTTTTATATTAATAATAATAATTTTTATTTATATTTCTAATTTAAATGAATTATTCAATGTTTTATAATTATTTTGTCATTAACATTTTTGATCTGTTACTTACCTACTTTAATTCATTTTTGTTTATGCTCATATTTTGTATATTCTTAAACTATTGTTTTAAATTTTTTATCATTTTTCTATACTTGAAATTATTTTTTGGTATTCATTTATTCCTGAAGATGATAGCATTGCTTTCGAAACGTGTAGAAATAGTTATATATTTTAAATAAAGTGGTATATACAAAGTGTATTTTCAATTATATGATTCTTTCTTCATTAGGAATCTATATAAAACTTTATATTATTACCATGTATTCTATATATTCCTGATGAGTGTATTAATGATATATAACGTAAGGAATATATCATTAAATATAACATATATAATGATATATTCCTGATGTGTATATTAATAAAGTGGTGAATACAAAGTAATTTTTAATTCGTTTATATAATGACACCACAAAGTGAATACCAATCTTTTGAAGAAAGTATAATTGCACAATTGTTGGGAAAATCGTATTTTTGTGTGACTAAATGTTATTATAGCATTTTTGAAACGAACAACATTCATCGTACATGAATTATAATAAAAAATAATTGAAAACAGTTTATACATGGAATTATTAATAACGTGAAAATAACCTTTCTTGCACAACTACGCATTCATATCCACTTCTATGAAGAACGATATTTTCAAAATGAAAATAGATTGATTCACTGAACACGAAAGATCCCAGCAAACTACATTTATACTGTATTATTCAATTTTCAAAATGAAGCATGCTGAAAAAGACACAAAATGAAAAGGTATTCGCATCTTGGAATCGAGATTAAATTTTTCAATGAGGATAAACTTCAATAAGCTCAGAGAAATATTTCTAAGAAAAGAAATATTAATCCTATTGAGCACGAAATATTTCCACCATCGTAATATTTTTCCAGGAACATGTTCAATGGAAATTTTTAATCACAATATGATAAAATTCAGCCTAGCATATCGGTGATTCAATGTTACAATTTTAACAGATTTAAAAAAAAAATTATTTATGTGAATACCGCACAATAGATGCTCCCTGTTAACTGGGGCAGAGAGTCTATGGCATGTCGGGGAGGGCAATGATATGGGAAAAGGGAAGGTGGAGAAATACTTGGCTATTCATACCTAGTCACAAAACATGGCTAAAGCCATTTCAAAAAACGTTTCGATTCTAACGGTTATCTTTCACAAGGGCGATACTGAGAGTATCCTCCACCCAGGAACATGCCACAAGCATTCTACGCATTTATTATTTTATAAGAATTAACATAATTTAATTCAATAAAATTTATAAATGAATTAAAAATTACTTCGTAATCACCACTTTATATACTACGAATATACAGAATACTATGAGGAAAGCTTCGCGTTCGAAACATGTTGATATGTATATATTAATAAAGTGTTGATTACAAAATAATTTTTAATTCGTTTATTAATAATGACGCCACAAAGTGAATACCAATCTTTTGAAGTAATTATCATTGAAATTTACTTATGCGCGTAGGTATTCGAACCCGCGACCTATATAAAATAACATGCATATTACGTGATAAATATAAGGTAATAGTCATTAAGCCACGAATATTTTGATCGGGGATTTTAACTATGGAAAAATCATTATGCTGTCAGAGTATGTAGGATGTTATGATTTTTTTTTATAAGAATATCTGTTAATTTTTTTCCACTTATTTATTTTCGACCGGACCAGTTTCACCCTATCACGGGCATCTTTAGACTGGCACAATTAAAACTAAATCTGTGGTATACTCGTAAATAGCATCTAAGTCAGGAGTGAGTCGCATTTTTTTCTAACATAGTTTTTATTTATGACTTGGATTTGTTTTGTCGCTGACAGTACTTCATTACAATAATTTTTAAAACTACTTTCGGGTTGGAGTTTTAAATATAATTGTAATGAAGTACCGCCAGCAATTCCGACTCACTTTTTGACAAATTTTACAAAGCAAATGATAATAATAATAATAATAATAATAATAATAACAATAATAATAATAATACAACACAATAATTAATAATAATAATAATAATAATAATAATAATAATAATAATAATAATAATAATAATAATAATAATAATAATAATAATAATAATAATAATAATAATAATAATAATAATAACAATAACAATAATAATAATAATAATAATAATAATAATAACAATAACAATAATAATAATAATAATGTTTTACTATCTTTTTTTTATAAAAATTACAGACAATGATATCTTCACTGAGATTTCACGTGCAAAGAAAATCATTTAAAAAATATTGAGTTTCATAATATTAAATTGATGAAAAAAACACAGTTATTTCTTAGGTGAGGTGTTGTAAGTGCATTTGAGTGGTTTCGGTATTAGTCTGTATTTGATGTTAATATATTTTCTATATGTTTTTTTAATTTATTATGATTGTTGTTTTTTTTAAAGGATAGTGGGATTTTTTAGTAGAGTTTAGTTTTTTGTCCAAATGTTGTGTTTGGGGTTCCTTTTTGTGTTGTTGACTCGGAGATCTAGTGTTTCTAATATGTGTGATTGTTGTTATATTTGTTTTTTTTGTATTTATTAATGTAGAATAGTATTGTTTTCCAGTATAATTGTTTTATTGACATAAGATGTCTCCCAATTTCACCTTTTTATTGTTTTTAGTTATTCACCTGATTTCTCTTTTAATTTTTCATTTAATTGGAAAATTAATTAGAATCCCGTCAAAATATTTTAGTAATTATTGTACAAAATTGAAATATTTTGGCAATTAGCTCACGTTTATCAGTCTTGGTTATTTTTATCACTATCGGATTTTTTTTTTTTTATGTTTTGTATCTTTTGTCAATATTTTATTTACGCTGCATTATAGGAAGCGTGTTTGAAAAAATTGGGAGAGAGCAATTTTAAAATTTGTTATATATTAAATTTATTGCATCGCAACGTGGCTGTAACGTTTGCAACATTGTAAAATATAATTCCCCCTTTATCGCGTAACCCTTGCGAAATAAACCCCCATTCCCACCTCAAATGCTCCGCTACGCACCCGGAAAATTCACTGCGCCAAGTAGATCAAATTAATTATCAGTAAATGGCCGCCGTCAGAGTAATATACTCCCCGCCATCAAAACATCAAAGCAGATGAAATCATGGTGTGGGAAAAAGAGTGTGAGGTATTCACCATCGATCAGATTCTGTCTGGCTTCAACTCGGGAGGGTTCGTCTGCCGCCAGGCAAAACCGGGCACCTTCTCAAAAGGGACGGAAAAGTATATACCATTGCGAGTTGTCTAAATTCCCCTCTTCGATAATTAAATTCACGGGCTATGGGACCCCGTGAATTTCCCCTCAAACTTCGTGATCTGTTTGTCCCCGGAGAGATTGTTGTTCAGAACAGTCGCGCTCTTTTCAGTAGCGAGAAAAGTCCGTCAAGTCTGTCTGTCTGGCTTTGTTCTATTAGGCTACGCGAGTTTAGATATTTACCTCATCCAAAAACTATTGAAAAACAGTAAACGACAGGATTTGAAGAATACTGGAATCGGATAAGATTCGTTGTGAACATAGACAAATAGGGTTGAACAGTTGTTATGAATTGAACGGTAGTTGTATCAGTGTCTGTGTAATGAGTTTTAACATACGATAATAGAGAGAACAAAGATCATTATGCATTCAAAGAGTGGAATAGTTAAACAATGGTGTTTTAAAAAAGTTGCAAATTTTTTTTTTAACGTTTTCAAATAGTGTAAGCAATTAATAAAAAAATGTATGATATTTAATATAATATCCTACTTTAAAACATTTACAATAAAACTCATTATTTAAACATTTATTTATAATCCTGTGAGGTAAATAAATAATAATGCCACTTGTTAAATAATTAAATTTTCCCGTCTAGGGAGTTTCAAAATTTCCCGCGTTCAATACGGCAAGTTTGCAATATGCCGGCATCAAGTGGAGTGCGCAAGTGCAGTTCTCGGGTGTAACGTAACCTAAGAGAAACGTAAAAACAAGTTGCGATGGAAGTATGGGTGTATTAAATAAATTATTTTCGTGAAATAAACTAAAGTTATCGATAAGATTGTGAAATTAGCAAATCCGTTATAAAAAATAGTGAAAGAGTGTCGTCCAGCATAATTATAAACCGTTAAATTGGTAGTTCTTTTAATAAAGTTGTACTATTTTGACAGTTTGTAACAGTTCATTCAATAAACGTTTATTGTACACAACTTTAAATCATCATACCATCCTGTTCAAATAATTGCCTCTACCGATCTAAACGAAATAACACTAATTGACTGAAAATATTAAGGATTTCCCGGAAAATAGTTAACCTAACTTTTAAAAAATCATTCTAAGATAAAAAAAATTTTAACACGTGTTTAAACTATCCAAAAGTAGGCTTGTGCAAAAAAGAGTGAATGACTTTATTTTAAAACTAAGCATTTATTATGAATGAAAACAAAAATATGGAAGTACAAGGCAAATATTGCTTCCAAATTAAACATATGAAAAATTGCTTACACAAAGGTTAAATGAATAACTACTAAAAGCGCCGTTTTTGTTAAAAAAAGAAATTAAATTGTTATTTACAGATTTGTGGGTTTAGGCTGAAGATAAAGTTAGCTATAACTCCGCTATGGGAGGTATACATGAAACGTAATAGCCTGAAGTAATACCTATCAACGATTTAAAATCAATGTAAATTTCTTTAATCCGTAATACAAATTTATCTGATCGAAAACCCGACTTTTGAAAGAGTATACAAATCTGTAGAAAATAGGCAAAAAGTTAATGGTGTGTGAAGATTTTCATACTGCGTCACACGTGAATGCAATGCGAAGGTAATCCGGACGAGGTGAACCGGACGAGGTGAACTGAACGAGGTGATCCAGACGAGGTAATCCGGACGCGGTGAACCAAACGAAGTAATTCGGGCGAAGAGAACCGGACGAGTCGGACCAGACGAGGTGGACCAGACGAGGTGGACCGGCCGAGGTGGAACAGACGAGGTGGACCGGCGAGGTGGACCGGACGAGGTCCGTTTTTGGACATTCGGTAAGCAACATAATTTTGTTAATACTATTTTATATACTATAAGATAATGTTACCCATCGCGTTCGGTTCCATGACAGTTGATTCCCCGACAGTTGATCCCTCCAACAGTTGATCCCTCCGAAAGTTGATCCCCTAAGGATTACTTCTGCTGTACGTCCTCATTTGTGAAGTAAGTATGCAGAGAGGATATGCGGCAGTAGAACAATCAAAATTCTTATATCTGCAGGCGTCTTGAGTGGAGATCCGCTTTCAAAATATTTGGGCGTATATAAATTGTATGCAAGTAGGAAACTATAGCGTATCAATGGAGGGATCAACTATCCGAGGGATCAACTGGTAGGGGTATCAACTGTCGGGGGGGCAACTGTCGGTGACTCGACGCGTTCATAGTTTTCGTTACAATTTTAAGAATGCAATCAAGAAGGAAAACATACATCCGATAAAAAATAAGTAAATTACAACGCAACATTTAGTAAATCAATTAAAAAACTAATTAATATAAAACAAAATAAAATAAATTAATCACTTCAAAACAGCACTGACTGTTGTGAAGTGATAAACAAAGTCTGTACGTAAAATAATTGCAAACATTCGCTACAATTAGATGGATTTAAACATATTTAATTTGTGGTTCTGCCGTCATTTTACGATATTAATTTATTGTACGTTGATATACCCCTTTCAGCACGGCTTGATACGGTGTTCGTGCGTCACAACAAAATATACAAAGGCATACAGCGCTGTAGCTAACGATTGTGCGGTTATGTTTTCTGAAGTAGGGGAGAGGGGGTATTTTATTTTTCTTCTCGGTTTCATAGGAAGCCAAAGGTAAGTCATAACATCATGAAATTCATGATTTAAAAGAAAAACTTTTCAGGGCTGAAAGGGATACAATGGTGGTAGGAAAATATTTTTGTTCCAAAAAAAAGGCGAAAATGTTACATTTAAAAATTGTTTTCTTACATAATATTTCACCTTCGGAATGCCGACCTACCAAGGCTTAATATTTACGTAGTTTGCCAAGAGAGAAAAGTTACTACTTATACTCTAAATATATACTAAAAAATAATGTTTTTTCATTCTTCGGTGATCAAATGGGTAAAAGTATTGCATATCCGATGGACATCTCGGCACGCTAGAAGTTAATAAATAATTAGTAGTTAATATCTTAAACATGTTTTAAAACATTGCAAGTACTGACATGCCCATCAGTATTTACTTTAATAGTGCTTATAACCATGGAGGGATAACAAAAAAAATTACCCAACCTATGAAAATTTGGGAAATTTTCTTTCTCAGTGGGAATTCACGTAGTGTTCGTGAACGAAAAGTAGACAAAAACAATACTTTATAAGACAGCATACTTGCCTAGGAATGAATCCAATTTTATCAATGATTTGTATATACGAGTATATACATCCCGGTATCATTATCTAATAGACAACTATCATTCGTCCGTATGGTGGACGCAGGATTAAAATGATGTATTTTCAAGTTTTCTGCACTCCTATACCCTCATATTGTCTAAAAACGAAAGTAAGCCAGACGCAGTTATGTTACCCAGATTTTTTTATATGAATACCCCACAAGAGTCCCGACAGCTCCCAACCGTCTAGAGCCAGTGAGACTATTGCATCCCCAATTGGGGAATGTTGTGAGGCTGAAGGTATCGGGGAGGGGAAGGAGAAGGAGCAGAGGAAGGTGGGGATATAACCGAATATGCGATTTTAGTTCACTGTCTAGTCGCCGGACGACGCTGCCGTCGGTGAGCGTATATTTTTCAATGTATATTTAGTTTCATTGAACCGCGTATCCTAACTCCTACATTTGACAACGTTGCTTGTCAAGCAGTTCCCAGAACGGCTACAGAAGATCAACCGTAATTAATAACATTGGAAAGCACGACATATGACCGATTTAATTACGTGTATTTATTGTTTGTGTATTATAAAGGGGGCTGTTTTGAAAACGAAACGAAGAAAAGGTTTAGAATTCTCAATATTGTTTTCGTCAATTGTGTGATTATTATTCAAAAGGTCTTTTGTGGATTAAAATTGTATTTTTATTTTATTTTAATTTTAAATATTTTGTTTTACGATAATGGCTTAATAAATGAATTCTCGCATTGTCAGTAGGTTAGTAACAATTTTTTTTTTGAAATATCCTATTTGCTATGGATTTTACACATCATTTTCGTCAATTGTGTGATTTTTATTCAAAAAATCTTTGCAGATAAAGAATGTATTTATTTTTATTTTCATTTGGCATGATAATTTTGTGTTTGGTTTTATTTCTCATATATTAGGTTGGTTCTACGAAATTCGTTTTACGTATCTACAATCCAAAAACATGTAATTTTTTTCTTTCTCTGTATCATATGGGTATATTATGTATAATGCAATTTCAAATCTTAGGTATATTACTTACATTTTTACGTCATCCGAAATATAAAAAACACATAACTTTTTTTTCACAATGTCATGCACTCATTTTATATTATATTATGCAATTGTATATTACGTATAATGTAAATCAGATTACTACTCTTTAAACAAAAATTAACTGTTATATGCAACTTAAAAAACTTTTTTTCTTTCTAACTTCTCTCTCGTGCACTTATACTTTATGATACACACACACATATCATAAATATGTGACACTAAAAAACTCAAAAAGTCATGTCACCACGCCGACTGCAACGCTACCTATATAGGGCAGACAGGAAGGGCTTTCTCAACTAGATTCAAATGACATATAAGATGTTATAAAAATAAAAGTACTTCTTCAAAATTCGCAGAACATCTCTTAGTAAATAATCACGTCCCGCTTCGCAACAGCAAATCTAAACCCTTACATATAGAAAGTAAGGGCCTAAGATTAAATTTACTTGAACAATTAGAAATTAACAAACGAACGAATGATCCTAATATAACATTACTTAATAAATTAAAGAAAAATATGTATTCACCGCTTCACAGTATGTTCACATTATCAAAACAATACATCACATTTAAATAAATCAATTAAGAAAACATTATCAGTTAAATACGAGCAAACACATTATAATTGTGAAACCCATAGAATTCAGAATTTTATTTGTTTTCTAACTAAATCGGTTTTCCCGATAATAAATAATTATTTGAAAAAAAACCCGTCCAAATTGAAAAGGAGTGGGAGTAAATAAAATCATATAAATAAGTCGTTATAATGTAGATTAACCAGAGTTTGAAAATGGCATTAAACGCAGAAACAGCTGTCACAATAATAAAAATTAAAAATACTTGCAGAACCTAATAATAACATTATTAAATTTTATTTACAATAAATTTCAAAAAAATGATTTCATTTATTTTTTAAAAATATATTTATATATAGTTTTTAAGTGGGTACCTACTTTTGTTTTCCATTTTGAAACTTTTCTATCCAAACAAACCATCTTCTTTTGAATATGTAATCTGTGGCTAACCGGAGTGGCATTTCTATGGGCTTACCCCAATACAACACGGCGGGCTCAATGTTTTTTCATACAAATTTCAAAACCTTTTAGCAATAGTTTTGCATATTGGATTTCATTCCAACTACTAACATTCAATAATAAAAACAAACTGTGCTATTTTGTGTTGAGTAGTTTTCAAGAAAATCGTCGACACACAGACAAGCATTCATTTTTGCATAAAGCGATTTAGCTACTCATAATCTGATTTTTTTTGGACTAAAATGATTAATTCTAAATGTACTAAAGAAGCTTTGGAAATGCGCAGACATATATATATTAATATAAATCCCGCTATCATTATTGCGTCTTTTTACCGATCCCACAGTATGGCGTCCATCTGAAGGGCGTGATTTTACATAGTTTTCAATAAAGTATATTTTATCTTTTAAGTATGTAAATGTAGCAAGGTATTTAGATTTTCGAAAAACTTTAATTTAAAAATATACAAAAACAAAAAATCTCCTTTCACCGACCCGCCCATCAGAACCCCTTTCACATTAGAGGGAATACGGGGTCCGGCGAATATTTTATTTCATTTGTGTCCAACTTAAATATATTATTTCATTTTGCCTACAAACCGGCGTCTTGCGACGTTGCCGCTTATTTATTCATGTTTTATTTGAACGATTAAATAAAAAAAATTATTGAATATTATGACATCCATGGCAAGGCGCTAAAAATTAACAATGGTCTAAATGTCGTGGGTTCAAACCAACCCGGCGATGCGTAATTTTGGAGACCCATCATTCAGAATTGAAATGTTGCTTGACATATGATTAGATATGTTTAGTAACTAGATCTGTATTGTTGGGAACTTTCCAACCGTCCACTTCTACGTTCTCCTTTCCCCCCTCAATTTTATTGAACCTCACAATATTCCCCATTCGGGTGTGCCACAGTCCTTCTGTTTCCGTGCAGTTAGAAATCTTTTTTAATAATAATATAATTTCACATAATATAACAAAACGTTTAGAGCATTTATGCCAGTTTTGCACAATAAACTCTTGACGTAAATGGGTAACTATTACTACAACACAATTATATTCTGTCAGTAGGAATATTATGTGACCAATATTTTGAAGACTAGTCTGAGTACCTATAAAGAAATCATAGACCTAGTAGATGTATAACACTTTTTTTTTGTATTCTATTAATATATTATCGTTCATGGAAAATACAATAATAAATGTACAACCTAAGTAAAAAATTGGCGGAAGATGCATGGTGGCAGGTATCGTTGAAATCGTGTTTATGATCCGTAAAATTTAATTAATTAACAATTACTTAGAAAACATAACTAATGAATTCTTATTTATCGGGGTGACAATTTTACTACTCATAATAGTATAGTGTTTTCTCCGTTGCACCCAGGGAAGGTTAATAAATTTTATTATTATTCCTAATAATAAATTAATTAAAAATTACTTTTTAATCACCACTTTATTAATACATATATATCAACATATTTCGAAATATACTTATACAGACATCGTTATACATAATACTTCTAATCATCCTTTTGATAAAAAATCATCAGGTTTTCATTCCATACTTAGTAGATTAGTTAATTAATGTACCTCTATCAAAAAACATTTTTAACAAATAATTAAATATAATAAACAGATTTCAATAAACAACGGTTATAGTATGAAATTAATAGATAATATATTAAACAAAAAATTTAAGAAAAAGTTTATTAAATCTTATGTATATCCACAAATAACTGATGTTGGTAAATATTGGAAAGAATATTCTTTTTAAATAGTAATACTTTAAATTTATTCATTAAAAACATTCTAAATACTATCCAGTCAGCTTTTTATACTAATAAAATTTTTAAAAAATATATGTTTTAAATAACAGATATAAAAATAATACTTTAAATAAACCGGGAATATATGAAATAACATCTAACGATTGAAATTTTTTTTACATAGGAAAAACTTCAAAATTTTTTTATAATAGAGTTAAGTAACACCTAAACTGTTTAAGTAATAATTATTATTTTGAATTGCCCAATTATATTTTGGAAACCAATATTTTATTGATATAAATAAAGGTTTCAAAATTTCACATACAAATAAAACCGATTTATAATTAGACAAATTTGAAATTTTTGAAATTAGAAAAAGTGTTAATGGTCAGTTAAATATAATTAATAATCAAATATTTTTTGGAATAGCTATACCTTGAAATTATTTTCATATTAATATTAATAATAAAAATAATTATTTTTTTTAATACCTAACATAATATTGTTATTCACTATTTTATAATAATTTTATATTAATATTTTTGATTAACCTACTTCAATTAATTTTTGTTTACGTTTATAATTTGTCTAGTCTTACAGTATTGTGTTCTATGTTGATCATTTGTCTACACTTGACATTATTATTTTTTTGTATTCTATATATTCCTGATGAGGAAAGCATCGCTTTCGAAACATGTTGATGTGTCTATATTCATAAAGTGGTGTTAGTATTTTTTTTGATGATGCCTGAAGGTGGATATTAATCTTCTGAAGAAATTAGATATCAATATTTTTATGCTTGAAAATTGATAATTAAATTTTTCTTCGTTATTACATAATTTAGATAATAATTTAAGAACTACGATTTAATATTTTCATAATATGTATAATTTTTAATTTAAGTTACCCACATATTTCATTCAACCCAACAGAACCTAACCTAACATGCCTGAATTAATATATTATTATAATCGGTAAAAAGACGCAATAATGATAGCGACATTTATATATACGTCTGCGCATTTCCAAAGCTGCTTTAGTACTTTTTAGAATTAGAATTAGAATTAATCGTTTTACTCCAAAAAAAATCAGATTATGTGTAGCTAAATCTCTATATGCAAAAATGAATGCTTGTCTGTGTGTCGTCGATTTTCTTGAAAACTACTCTACCGGATTCGCTAAAAATAGCACAGTTTGTTTTTATTATTGAGAGTAGTTGGAATGAAATCCAAAAAGCAAAACTATTACTAAAACGTTTTGAAATTAGTATGAAAAACATTGAGCCCGCCGTGTTGTATTGAGGTAAGCCCATAGATATGCCAATCTGGTTAGCCACAGATTACATAATCAAAAGAAGATGGTTTGTTTGGATAGAAAATTTTTAAAATGGAAAACAAAAGTAGGTACCCACTTAAAAACTATATTTAAATATATTTATTAAAAATAATATGAATGAAATCATTTTTTTTTAAATTTAATAATGTTATTATTAAGTTCTGCAAGTATTTTTAGTTTTTATTATTGTGACAGCTGTTTCTGCGTTTAATGCCATTTTCAAACTCTGGTTAATCCACATTGTGACGACTGATTTATATGATTTTATTTACTCCCACCCCATTCTAATTTGGACGGTTTTTTTTAAAATAATTATTTATTATCGGTAAAACCGATTTAGTTAAAAAAACAATTAAAATTCTGACTTCTGTGGGTTTTCACAATTATAATGTGTTTGCTCGTATTTATCTGATAATGTTTTCTTAATTGATTTATTTAAATGTGTTGTATTGTTTTGATAATGTGAACATACTGAGAAGCGGTGAATATATATTTTTCCATAATTTATTAATTAATGTTATATTAGGATCATTCGTTTATTTGTTAATTTCTAATTGTTCAAGTAAATTTAATCTTAGGCTCTTTCTTTCTATATGTAAGGGTTAAGGTTTGTTGTTGTGAAGCGGGACGTGATTATTTACTAAGAGATGTTCTGCGAATTTTGAAGAAGTACTTTTATTTTTATAACATCTTATATGTCATTTGAATCTAGTTTAGAAAGCCTTTCCCGTCTGCCCTATACAGGTAGCGTTGCAGTCGGCGTAGTGACATTTTAATTCGTATATGTCACTATTATTAAGTTTAGGATTTTTACTGTTTTCTCACTAAATCGGCTTTACCGAAAATAAATCATTATTTTTTAAAAAACCCGTCCAAATTGAAAAAGAGTGGGAGTAAATAAAATCACATAAATAAGTCGTCATAGTGTGGATTAACTACAGTTTGAAAATGGCCTTAAACGCCGAAACAGCTGTCACAATAATAAAAACTAAAAATACTTACATAACTTAATGATAACATTATTAATTTTGATTTACATAAAATTATAATCTTTTTAAAATATTTTATAAACCTACGTTGAATTGTTTATTCGTATTACTCTACTTGATTACAATACTGTGACTATGCTAGGTATCGTTTTCTTAAATTTTAATTCTGCATAATAAATACAATGGCCCCGGTAATACGAATGTTTATCCCGTATATTGAATATACAGCACCGGAGCTAATGCCATGAAAAACTTAACCAATAAGTATATGTTCTTTTTAATTACGTTCATTATTCGATCTTAATATAATGTACTGGAAATATTCTGCTTTCCTCTCGGAACAAACTTACATTTTAAATGCATCGAAGTCATTACGACGAACGGAAGTAATCCCACCACTTGACACCTTTATGCAGTACGAAGTTCTTTGAATCCGTAGTCCGGATATTGGATCGGCACCAGCAAGCCTTAGTAACTATCGACGCTTCTTTATGCATCCTTCACATCGCAAATAATGCAAGGTCGGTGCTTCCCAATTACACACACAATAACTTTGGCTTTGAACTTCTCTATGAAGTTTTACAAATCTTAGAATTGGTAAATAATCTATGATAAAATGGAAGTTCCGAGATATCGAACAAAATATCGAGAATCGAACAAAATAAAAAAAAGCTATCCTTACGTATTAAGTGTTTGAATTATTTTATTTATTTATTTTACTTGATACGATGTTTCTTTTGGATTCTTATAAGTTTCGTGAAGACAAGGTATTCGTAGAAATAATATTAAGAGGAACGGCGTCGCGGCCTGTTTCATACGAAACTTAATTTTGGATTTGAGGCCAAAATACCTAAACCTAATTTTTTTTTCATCAAAAAGTATAGTAAATATCTAGTACGGATTAGAAGTAATTTATATATTTTTGTTTAACATTATGAATAGGCCATAAAAGGAATTGATTTTTTACGATTTTAGAGAGAACTTTAAGAATTATTTGGGGGCTAACAGTGATGTTAAAACAAGTTTTACCCCATCAACTTTGAGAATATAATGAAGTATAAATAATTTTGTTTTTTAAATAAACATTATGGTGGACTTTAAATTAAATTAAAAACGACCAATTTACGTTGGAACACAAATTTGCCGTACATGATTTAATGTATCGAAACGAATAAAAGTTAATTTTTCAAATGTTTTGTTTTCGTCATATTTACGTAGCAAATAATATATATATTTTTTAAATACATTAAACCCGCAATTAATTTTCTAATTACCTCTAATATTACGAAAAAAAATATTTTCATGGCGTATATATACTTCATAATTTAAAACAAAAATAAATAAAATACTTCTCGTCCGTATTAGATATTTACTAAACCTTCAATTAAAAAACATATTCAGTTTGGATAGGTGTTTTGGCCACAAATCCAAAATTAAGTTTCATAAGAAACAGGCTGCGCAGCCGTTCCTCTTCAATAAACTTTGTAATTTTTTTTCACTTGTTTATTTTCGACCTAACCGGTTTCACCCTATCACGGAATCGAGAGATTAGCACGATTAAAACTAAATCTATGACATACATAGAATCGAAGTCAGGAGTGAGTTCCATTGCTTTCTAATATTGTTTACATTTATGACTTAATTTTTTTTTTTGCTGACGGCACCTTTTTTTGATGGGATGCTGTGTGGAGGGTTTTTTGGAGGAAAGGAAGGAGTGAACTTGGGTCTCTTCGGCCCGTCAGATTCACCCCTTCCTATACTCTAATAGACCATCCACACAGCATCCCCAAAGATGATATAGGCCGTGAGGGAAATCATTTCCCTCACGGCCTCCTGTGTGGAGTTATTGTAAAAAAAAAACAGGACTATTTATTACTGCTGGGCGGTATTTTTTTCTTCTACTATGTCCGATTTTGTGAAATAATAAAAAAAATCTACAAAGTGTGTCGAAATGTGATCAGAAGCTCTTTGATATACCGAGTTTTTGACAAATTTACTTTGAAAAAAAAAACAAAAGAGTTTTGCACGTGTCGTGGTGGAAGCGTGCTGTTGGAAATTCATATGGCCATTTAGTAACGGGATCTGAATAAACAAGCACTTCAAAACATTTCCATATTGGAGTTAATAAATGTCGGCGACGCATGGTATCTTTTAATATCAGTTTTAGGCAAAAGAATGAAAAGTGTTTTTGAAGATAATATTATCTTTTCCTTTTCTCTGTCTTTTCGGTATCATGTTTCATTTAGAAAGTTTTTAATATTATTAAATTAATTAAAAATTACTCTTCTATTCACCACTATGTTAATATACACATATCTGCAGGTTTCGCAATACTAAAAAAATAATAATTCCAAGTATAGACAAATGATAAACATAAAACACAATAATGTAAGAATATACAAATTGATTAATGCATGTAAGTAATTAATCAAAAATATTAATAAAAAGTTATTGTAAAACATTGAATAACACGTTCTTATTAGAAATTAAAAAATAAATTATTTTTATCATTAATATTCAAATGAAAATAAATTCCAGAGGTAGCTATTTAAAAAAATACTAATTGAATGAATGTCACGGACGTGATCGTCAGAAGGGTTGCAGTTCTCCCACTCGGAATGAATTTTTCATCCCCGTAAATAAACTTCCGTGAAATCGGGATTCAATATTCCTGCCGTAATACCGACGCTAGGTTCGCAAACTACTTTGGAAATGCAAATAGCATAACGCATTTATTGTTTTAAGTTATTCATGAACATGAATTTTTCTAAATGGGATTCATTTCATTATACTTTTGTTTATGCAACAATCGCTCTATATTATTTGGACGTTTCGAACGGGAGAAATAATTGTGGAGAGAAAGATATGCGGAGAGGAAGAAGAATAAGAAGGAGAAAGCCTTGTAGACGAGAAAGAAGTGTTTGGAGAAAGACGTGTGAGATAAAAGTGTGGGAGAAAGAAGTCAAGGGGAAAGAATAGCGGAAAGAAATAAGTGTGGGGAGAAAGACTTGAGGGAAGAAAGAAGTGTTTGAAGAAAGACGTATGAGATAAGTATGTGGAAAAAGAATTGTCCCAAGAAAGAAGCTACGAGAAACTGTGGGGAGAAAGTGTGAGGAAAAAAAAATAATTGAGGGAGAGAAATAATTGTCGGGAGAAAGAAGCGGATAGAAACTTCAGGAATAATTAAATAAAGAAAGACGTATCGGGAGAAAGAAGTATGGGGAGAAATAATTGGGTAAGAAAGAAGTGGGGAATTAAGAAGTATGGGGAGAATGAATTGTTGGCAAAAAGAAGTTGGGAGTAAGAAATGGCGGGGAGGAACTGTGTAGATACATTTTGGGGGGAATGACGTGTCGGGAGGAAGGTGTATCGAGAGAAATGAATGTGGGATAGTGAATTGGGGGAGAATGTAGCGGGGTAGAAGTAAGTGCGGAGAAAAAATAAATGCAAGGGGAAAAAAATTTCGCGAAAATTAAGTACTTATGTGGAGAAAGAAGTATTGGGAAAAAAAGTGTAGAGTGTTTATTTTTATTCTCTTTGTCTTCTTCTGTATCATATCTTTATTGAGAGTTATTGATGTTTTTTTTTAAATAATTAGAAATACATTATACTCTTTCAATATCTGCACGTGAATTATTGCTCTTTTTCAAATATTTATTTTTATAATTCATATATGAAAAATACCTACGCATAATCATAACTTGTTTCGGATAATGAAACTGTTCACCTTTTTTCAATATCTGCACGTGAATTATTGCTCTGTTTCAAATATTTATTTTTATAATTCATATATGAAAAATACCTACCTATAATCATAACTTGTTTCGGATAATGAAACTGTTCACCTTTTTTCAATATCTGCACGTGAATTATTGCTCTGTTTCAAATATTTATAATTCATATATGAAAAATACCTACCCATAATCATAACTTTTTCGGATAATGAACTGTTCACTTTTTCAATATTCACGTGAATTATTAATTTGTTTCAAATATTTATTTTATAATTCATATATGAAAATACCACCCATAATCATAACTTGTTTCGGATAATGAAACTGTTCACCTTTTTTCAATATCTGCAAGGAATTATTGTTTGTTTCAATATTTATTTTTATAATTCATATATGAAAATACCTACCCATAATCATAACTGTTTCGGATAATGAAACTGTTCACCTTTTTTCAATATCTGCAAGTGAATTATTGCTCTGTTTCAAATATTTATTTTTATAATTCATATATGAAAAATACCTACCCATAATCATAACTTGTTTCGGATAATGAAACTGTTCACCTTTTTTCAATATCTGCAAGTGAATTATTGCTCTGTTTCAAATATTTATTTTTATAATTCGTATATGAAAAATACCTACCCATAATCATAACTTGTTTCGGATAATGAAACTGTTCACCTTTTTTCAATATCTGCACGTGAATTATTGCTCTGTTTCAAATATTTATTTTTATAATTCATATATGAAAAATACCTACCCATAATCATAACTTGTTTCGGATAATGAAACTGTTCACCTTTTTTCAATATCTGCAAGTGAATTATTGCTCTGTTTCAAATATTTATTTTTATAATTCATATATGAAAAATACCTACCCATAATCATAACTTGTTTCGGATAATGAAACTGTGCACCTTTTTTCAATATCTGCACGTGAATTATTGCTCTGTTTCAAATATTTATTTTTATAATTCATATATGAAAAATACCTACCCATAATCATAACTTGTTTCGGATAATGAAACTGTTCACCTTTTTTCAATATCTGCACGTGAATTATTGCTCTGTTTCAAATATTTATTTTTATAATTCATATATGAAAAATACCTACCCATAATCATAACTTATTTCGGATAATGAAACTGTTCACCTTTTTTCAATATCTGCAAGTGAATTATTGCTCTGTTTCAAATATTTATTTTTATAATTCATATATGAAAAATACCTACCCATAATCATAACTTGTTTCGGATAATGAAACTGTGCACCTTTTTTCAGTTATAAGCTCTTTGAATCGTTTTCATTAAAAAAACAGACTGGAAAAGAATATAGACGTATCATAACTCCAAAGAAAAAGCGGATCATTTCTCTATCATCGTATAATCTCTCTATGTTCCTCATTTATTTAAGTGCACGGTAGGTACTTAGGTTCAGACATGTAGTATTTTTATTAAACCAGGCTTTTTCCACGCTTGTATTTATTGAAATATGCAACCATACATTTTTTTATAAAGATTGCTATTCACTTTGTGGCGTCATTATTAATAAATTAATTAAAAATTACTTTGTAATCACCACTTTATTAATATATACATATCAACATGTTCCGAAAGCAATGCCTTGCTGATCGGGAATATATAGAATAATAAAAAAATTATAATGTCAAGTATATACAAATGATAAACACAGAACACAATAATGTAAAAATAGACAAATTATTAAAAAAAAATGATCAAAGTTGGTAATAATTAATCAAAAATGTTATTAAAAAATTAATATGAAACATTGAATAACAAATTTGTATTAGAAATTAAAAAAAAATATATTATTGTTAAAATTAATATGAAAAAAAATTCAACAGACAGCTAATTAAAAAAATATATTTATCATGGTCTATACTTGACATTATTTTTTAGAATTCTGTATATTCCTGTTGAAGAAAGTATCGCTTTCGAAACATGTTGATAAGTCCATGATAATATTGTGATGATTACAAAGTAATTTTTAATTCATTTACTATTTAAACATTTATTATTTCAAAATATAGTCTTCTGGCGTTCACCCTCCAAGGGTGTTCTTGGCTATCATTTCGAATTGCAGATACAGGAAAGGAAAATTTATTTATTAATATTATTTAAATAGGCAAATTTCAAAATTATAAGATTGGAGTCGAGTTCAGACTTAGAAGAGAAAGATGTTGATCGGAGGGCAGGCACTTTTAGATAAGGTTTGATAGAAGAGAGGATATTTGTTTAGAGAGGAACAACCAGAAAATATGTAACCTGATGTTCCCACTTAAAATTTGAAAAGTCAAGCAAGTTATTTTTAAAAGGTGAGAGGAAACGGAGCAATGTCCAATTATCATTCGAATAAGAGATGAAATTTCCAGTTTGGAAAATTTTTAAATTTCTTCTATGTAATTTTTTTCACTATGCATGATATAATTTAACTATCATGAGGTGAATATGTGGCCAGTAAAAAGGTTTATAATGTGAGCTAAAAATAACGGGACTGTAATCAATAGTAAAATTGTTAAAACACCATCAATCACTATAAGCACTGTCACGATGTGTGACAGCTACTACCTTTTAAAAACATTTTATCAATGTAGAACGATTTTCACATGAAAAATGCATTTTGATCAGAAAAATGTGGAAGTTTATTTTGAGAATAGGCACAAATTTTCGGCCATTGTAGATTGCACGCCGTTGTTATTATTGTCACGTCAAAAATATTGCTTTCTGCCTTATAATTTTGTTGATGGTGCTTTAATCATAATACGACTCTGACATTACACAAAGTACTATTTTCCCACTCGGCTCGGACTAAGCTGGTTACATTTCAAAGTTTGCAAATGGATGGTGGAGATCCAATTTAATAGTATGTCGCGTCGTCAGAAAACTTTCATTGGGAGAGCGCTGAATAAATAACGAAAATTGTTTATCAAATGTTGTCTGATGCAGAATAATATTCACGTTTGACTTTGGTTTGTAATTTTCTTGGTAACTCTTAGTATGTTTGGATATGAATTCAAAATGCTTCACGTATTCTAAATCCAGAAAAACAAATATTTCTATATCAACCACTATGCAGAGTAAGATTATTTTGTATACTTGTACTAACCCGTAGTTGCATTTTCAATAAAAAATATTATAAGTCATCATTAACTTTTAGCAAATCACTAAAATGTTAACATATTTAATATAATATCCTTAGTTAACCTTTTCTTAAAAACAACAGTAAAATTTAATATATTGAAACAGTTAAAAATAGTATTATTACGACTATTTCTAACCAGTTTCTATGCAGTTTTCACTTTAAAGTATTCAACGTAATAAGGTTAATGAAAAAGTGCCATCAGTGTAAGATCTACTAAAAGCGTAGTTAAAAAACACAGCAGGTAATCAAATGTTTTTGTCGATGACATCAGAGGGAAGACTTCAATTAAAAATTATTTGTCATAGAATTGAAAGAAAGAAAGCTATTGATCTAGTGCTCGCGGAAGGGTATTGAAGTTCATACCGTTCCACGAGCATCTGTCGACTACTACAATTCTGTGGGATGATTGGAATAAAGTTCTCACTTAACACAAAAGATTGCAAATATTTAATTTTTAAATTTAATAATTTATTGAAGCTTATAAGCGTGATAATTATATATTTTTAATGATTAAAAATAATACTAATAGCTCTGAAAATGATACTCCGGGATTCGAACTCAGTTCCGTTCAAGAGATTTTGGTATTATCTTCAATGATTAAAAATACATTTATTTATTTTACGACTACCTTTGTAATGTGGGTAGTTCGGCCCATCCTCAACACGCTCTGAATATATTTTGATAGTTAATTTAAAAGACGTTCAATATACCCCCAAAAATTTAGAATTTTTTCTAAAAAAAACTACAATATCTTAGTCATATTGTAAGAAGCTGGAAAAAACTAGGAGATGTGCACTTTGCGACTTAAAACCTATATACTTAACTGGTATTAGTGCTTTTATGTAAAGTTATTTCAGAGTGGAGATTGCGCTGATCATAACCGACCATCGATACAAGAAGAAGAGAAAAAATTATAATCAAAAGAATAAATAACTTAGTTTACATCACTTTATTTATATACAATCAACATGTTTCATGAACAATGTTCACATCATCAGGATTAGTTGTATACTAAACTTAAAAATCAAATATAGATCACATATTGTTGGAAAGGGTAGAAAGAAGGGGAATGGGTAAGAGTGGGGGAAGGTTATTACAATTAGGGATTTCAAAGATACAAAGTGAAACCCTTACAGAAGAAAATTTTCTTCTTCAAAAAAAGAAAAAAATATATTTACTGAAGCAATGGGTGTTATAGCTAATTGGGGCCAATATTCTTCATTATTTGTACAGTGAAAAACGGTAAATAAATTGTCTATTGGAAAGAAAATATGATACTCACTTTCAAGAAAACATCCCAGACAGAATAAGAAAATAAGAAAACGGCGAATGGGATTTTAAAAGAGTGTTCTGTAACGACTATTTTATAGAAACAAAGAAAATATCTTTGCTGTGACAACATTTATATTGGGATTTAAAAATACTTTACCATTTCTACAATGCCTGGAAAACCTCTTTACATTATTACTTTTTATTTGGTATCCTGAGAAAATCCGTAATGTTTCATTCAAATAGCATAGGTCAAAATATGAATCGAATTTGAACAATTGTACATGTATTTACACTCGGCAAGATTTTTTATTTAAAGCACAGATATTGTTTACTTGAAACGCATTTCTATCATTGACAAAACTGGACGTTGAAATCCCCATTAACTCCGTACGGCACATCCTAAACCAATGGAAAATCCCTAGGGAAAATGCTGCAGAAATCCTTTTTAACGCTTAATGGAGTTTGGACTTCTTTTCTGAGGAAAACAGAAAATCGTTAAATGAGCTGCCGTAAACTAAAAACTTTTACGAATTGCGTATACTGCATAAGCCGTACTAATTATAGCCGGCACGTTGCTTATTATGGTAATTATATTGTAAAGTGATTGACACTTGCTTATTTCAAAGCCAATTTAATAATTGATTAAAACGATGGCAAATTACTAAACACTGACGTCAATTTTGCGGCAGAGGATGAAATGTTGGAGCGAGAACGAGAACTTGTGCAATATTTTGATGTAAATTACTGTGATATTGGAAGCGAAATTGCGTCGTCGTCGTCGGTAAAATACTTCTAGTATTACCCTCAATTAGTTCCTACATAATGTATTTGTTAGCGCCTCCGTAATGCATTAACTTATGCCAATGTAATTAGCAAAAAAAAACATTATTTTATTTAATAATTATCTTTGATTATTTCTAATTTTAAAACTGTCAATTCATGGTGGAATTCCATATTAAAATGATTTTTTTTAAATTAAAAAACCTTTGTAACACTTTTCCACTTGTTCATTTTCGACCGGACTGGTTTCACCCTATCACGGGTATCATCATAATGGCACAATTAAAACTAAACTATGGTATATATAGCATCGATGTTAGGAGTGAGCCCAGTTGTTAACTAATATTGTTTTTATTTATGACTTAAATTTTTTTATTGCTAACGGTACTGCTCTACAATTATGTATAAAACTACTTTCGGGTTGGTTTATTACCTTCTGGATGACGGATTACAATGCGTTTGTTACAGGGTTAAAATTATGTAATGTCATTCGTGTCGGCGTTTATTTGAACGGATGGTTATTTCTGGTTTAGTTTTTACCCAGTAATTTCTACACTGTTTGCTAAAATTTTATAGCATTTTTGGTCCTGTACATGAACTACGGGTAACCAGGTACATTTTAATGGCTCTATAAAATATTTTGTTATGTTGTAATGGATACACATTAGGGTAATATGCTTCTTAGTGTTCGGCTTGAATGTCTGCGACAAAATTCCAAGTTACATCTTACCCTTCTATTTTAAATGTGTTTCCCATTTACATTCATATGTGAAATACTTATGAAAGTAAAACCGGTTCGGTCGAAAATAAAGTGGAAAAAAGTTACAAATGTTTTTTAATTAAAAAAAAATCTTTTTATGTATCTTTGAGCAAATAATAATAATCATAAATGTTTTATAAATAATCTTTTTTATAACAAGCATTTTTTATGATATCTCACTAGAATTTTCTCTGCTGAGAATTTCATTTACATAATACTAAATTAAATTATTTAAATTTTTCGTAGAAAGCAATTACTTTGTCGTTTGACATGTTTATTAAATACAACGAACATTTTATTTTAAGCCACTAGATTGGTTTTGTTTTATCATTTTTTGAATGTGATAGAATTACTGAGAGAATTGAAAAATAAAGTGTTTTCAGTGCAGTTGAGTGGTTTATGTGTCAGTCTGCATTTAGTTCCCCCATACGTAACGCATTCAGCGTTTTATTTGAGTTTTAAATGTATTTATGTTGTTGTGTTTTTTGAAAGAGAGTGAGATTTTGTTATAGAGGATATAACCATTATAGTATAATAAGATTTATTGTTGTTGTCTAAATGCCCTATTTATGGTTGCTTCTGGGATGTGTTTTTGACACTGATATCTAGTTTTTCTAATAAGTGTGTTTGTAGTAATTTCTTGTTTTTCTTATTCGTGAATGCAAAGTAGTATTACTTTTAAACTGTAATTGTTCTATTGACATGATTTTAAAATCGTTGGAGATTTTTTTTGTCATTTATGTTGGTTCCATGACAGTTGAACCCCCGACAATTAATTCCTCCGACAGTTGATCCCTCTGACAGTTGATCCCCTACAGAATTATCTCTCCTGTACGTCCTCATTTGTAAAGTACGTATGCAGAGAGGATAAACGGCCTATGACAAAAGTCGATGTACTTATATCTGCAGGCGTCTTGAGTAGAAATCCGCTATACATAATATTATTACTAACAATACCAAGTTTCTCGAAAGAGTATGCAGTAAACAGTGGCGTGCATTCCATAAAGGCTGAAAAGCTGAACCTACCGTAAGAAAAATTATAGAAACACTAAAGAAAGCGGCAAGTTTCTGATTTAAAAAAATCTATTAATTCAGTGAGGGACTTGTACCCACCCTTTGGATGTTTTTTTTTGAAAAATCACCTCAAGGGTGCTGTACAAATATTACTTCATATTCTCTATCTAATTAAGTACAAAAAATACAGAAAAACGTACTTGCTTGGCAGGTCGTTTCAGATGAACACAGTTTTATTAGAAAATTTATGTTTAGAGAAGATATGATTTTTACGGTTGCTATTTTATCCCCCTTTCCTATTAATATTACATTTATTAGAAGATTGGTATCACACGAAGAGTTGGTATTTATTTGAAATATTTATAGTTTTTAGGACTAGAGAATATTTGCAAAATTCCCTTAAAAAGCTTAAGAAGTTTTTACTAAGCATGAACATTTTTTTACACATTTAGTAATTTACAGTGTTGCGGGCTGTGCACGCATTTGCGAAAAAAATGCATAATTCTAGATTCAACGTATTTGCGACTTTATCGTTTTTTTTTTTTAATTTTCATATATGCTATGTAAATAATATTACGTAAATACAAATACAAAAACAAAAAATTTAAATAAAGAACGTTTTTTCGGATCGATATTTTAGATTACCAACGGCAAATTTGTGTTCCAACGTAAATTGATCGTTTTTAATTTAATTTAAAGTCCACCATAATGCTATTGTAATATAAAAAAAATTATATTATATTTCATTTTATTTTATTTTCAAATTAGAAGGGGTAAAACTTTTTGCTTAAATTACCGTTAACCCAAAATAATTATTAAATGCGCCTCTAAAATCGTGAAAAATCAATTCCTTTAATGGCCTATAATTTTCATAATGTAAAACAAAAATAAATAAATCACTTATAATCCGTACTAGATATTTACGATAACTTTTGATGAAAAAAAAATCATTAGGTTTAGGTATTTTGGCATCAAATCCAATATTAAGTTTTGTATGAAACAGGCCGCACAGCCATTCCTCTTATCGAGCGATTTACACAAAATATTTCTTATTAATTTTACATTCATTGAAATTTATATTGTTTTTTTAATTAAACAAAAAATAAAACTTTGATATTTTATTCCAACCTATTCAAAAGATTATTCTAGAACTCTTTTGTCGTCTACACAAAATGTTTTGTTATTGACCAAAACAACATTTTAGTAGAAGACTGAATGTGTATGAAAACAATTTTTTTGTGTAATGTTTCGAAAAAACATTCGCAAGAGACGTGGCTTAACTAGTACATATCAAGACGTCTATTTTGTATTTTCTTAAAAAGCAATTACTTTCTGGTTTAGGTTTTCGTTTTATTGAATAACTTTGATTTAAACCACTAATTTATTTTTAAAATAACACCAACCGGTTTCGCTTATCTCTTAAAATTTATCCTGTTGTAACTTGGGATAAGCGAAACCGGTTGATGTTAATTTAAAAACAAATAAGCTGCTTAAAGTAAAGTGTTTGTTTTATTTAATACATTTATTTTCATTCGTTTTCCAAGAAACTGTTTCCGTACAAATTTGGATCATCAAAGGTATTTTTTTTTATTATTCCAGAATCTGTTTCAGTTAAGGATTTTACCTTGAGGGTCTCTAAAATCGGTGAATTATTTGCAATTGATATGGCTCTAAGCCAGATACTAGCTAGTGGAGTACTCTTTTCGCGTTGTAAAACATGTACCTGAGTTGAAATCAAGAAACCTTCGCATATTACTAAAGCTCGATATTGTATTATTTCTGATTTTTGAAGATTGTTTGTTTAAGCTGTGAAAAAGTATGCTATCATAATCTAATCGAGACGCAATAGAGACGTACACAATCTTTTCATATGAAGTGGATGAATTCCCCAGATTTTGCCTAACAGACTTTCAAAATATTTATTGGCTGATTCAATTTTAGACATGTATATGTGTATTACAAACGAGTCCCTAATCTAACCATATACCTAGAAGATAATAATAGAAAATAAATTGTAGAAAATAATATTAAGATAACCTAAATGAAATATGAAAACGGAAAAAATGAGAGAAAATAAAAAGATTTCAATCGAATCTGGGACTCGAACCCAGGTCCTCTGCGGGTTCGAGTCCCAGACTAAAATCTTTTTATTTTCTGTCATTTTTTTACGTTTTCATATTTCATTAAGGTTATCTTAATATTATTTTCTTCAATGATAAAATAATAAAATTAAAATTTACAAAGTAGGTGCCCATGATATATTTCCATGTAATTTCTATTTTATGCATGTACGAGTATTTCCCGTCTACATTTGTAGTGCATAAGAGTGTTTTTAGGTGTGAAAAGTTGTGATCTACATAATATAGAAGTGATGCATGCGCTAGAGCAGTTTATATTATGGTCAAAATAGTCATTTTAAATTCGGCCAGTGAATACTAAAAAATATCAATGTTTGAATTGTTTACGTTAATATTATCTTCAATGAAGAGCACGGTTAATTAGTTAATTTGCAGCTACATTTGTTTTGTAACTCTGCGTGCGGAATGTAGTGCCGAATAGAGGGTACGTTTCAAAGGTATGTTGAAATTAATTAGGGACAGAAGCTCGGTACAAACGAAATTATTATTTAGAATTCTACGTAGAAATTTTAAGTCAGCTATTGTTCGCCTTTGTTGAAAGGATTGAAATGCACATTGAAAGTTATTGTTGAATTTATAGTTGAGATATTTTGTAAATTTCCTTTGAATTCATTTTATACTGTTAATGTACACTCTATATGGAGGATTCCATATTGGTGGGGCATATTTCAGTGGACTTTCAGTGGAAAAATATAAAATTTTGATTGTACGCGGATTCCTGAACACTTTGCTTACTCGTAAAGCAAAACCAAGCTTTTTGTATGACCTCTGAACGATTGAATCAATGTGTTTAATTTATTTATTTATTTGTAAGAAACAAACAGCTTTCAATACAAATTTATATACAAATAAAGTTTAACAAAAGGTAAGCTAACGAAGTTCATTGTGGTAACAGTGGTTGAGTACAGATGTTTTATTAGAAAAAACAAAATGAAAAGGAAGGGAAAGAGGAAGAGGGACAGGAGATAATAAATACCAAAATCTTAAATGTATTGTACGCATTGCACTTGGGGGTAGTTTCCAATACCTGAAGTTCCAATATTGAAAAGGAGAGCATATACAGGATCTTTTTGCGGTAGTCCTCTCGAGCACATTTGTACAGCAAATATATTGGGCTTTTTAATAATAATTTTTCCTAGTTTAAGATATTCCCAGATATCTTTTATAACTTTCCCTTTGATACCTTTAGAGATGAGAACTTTAATAACTTATTAGATCTTCATGTCATTGTCTACATTCTTAATGTCTATAAAAGCAGCAGGTGCTTACGTAAAGTCGCTTATAGAATAAGTTTTAAAAAATCACGAATCGGTTCGCAAGTGCGTCCACGGACCGCAGAACTGTAAATAATTAAATGTGTAAAAAAACTTCGTATGCTTTCTACGGTCATTTTATAAATATTCTCCTGTTCTAAAAAATATAAATATTTCATATAAATACCAACCCTTCCTGTGCCACCAACCTTCTAATAAATATAACTTTAATAGAAAATGGGGATAAAATATCAACCGTAAAAATCATATCATCTCTAAGTTTGTGTAACTGTGTTAATCTGAAGCGACCTATATGTGTGTTTTCTGTATCTGTTTGTACACATTTAGGTAAATAATATGAAGTAATATTTGTACAGCGCCCTTGAGGTGATTTTTCTCAAAAACGCGAGATACAAATCATCCAATTATTATTATTAAGTGTAATTGCGTTGGTTATTTAGACAAATTGAATATCTGTAACCATCCTTCCTAAATTATCCATACTTGAAAGTTTGCTTCTAGGTCTTATTGCAAACTTATCAAATGAGAAATAATTTTAAAAATACCACCAATCTCCTTGTGAGTACACAGTTGAAAGTTTTGCAAAGACATGAAATTAGCCTTATAGAGGCCATGAGCTTTGGGTCTCTTCCGGGCTTAAGCAGAGAAACAATTTTTACCCGTTTCCATTGCATTGATAATGTTAAAGTTCGTAAAATTAAATGAAATATATCGATAACAACAATTTTTTAAATAAAAAAAAGCTTGTTTATTATTCAGTAACCTATTAAATAAATACAAAATTTATTTTACAAGAAACAGTATATTCTAATCTGAAACGAAGTTTTATTTAAAAAAAACATGTGTATTAACAGTGAAGCGGAATTGTAGAATTTTTCCTAATATTTTTTCTTCTTTAATCTATGTATAGCTTTAGAGACGTCTTGATTCTACCATGGTTTCGGCGTGAAAGCTTTGTTTTCATATTTTTGAATGAAGTTGAACTTTCTAAACAAAATGCCCATGAATACTTTCATGGGCACTTTGTTCAGAATGTTTTCTAATCTGTCCTAACACCATCATATTGACAATGTTTTTTTCTGATAGCTTTATTATTAATTTATCTACAATTGATTTACTTTTGTTACAGTCTGTTTTTTGGAATCCCCTTTCAAAATTGGTTAATAATATTTTTTTTACATAAAAGCATCATACTTAATATATCATATAAATATAAATAATACTAAATGTGTTTACAACATGTGTGATGTACGCAATACAGTTTATGATTTATTTAGTTACAAATAACACGTTTCATTTACCCATCTCACTGAAACTCGGTGCGTGCAAAAACACGATAGTGTAATAACGATATTGTTTGTTTGCACGATGGCCAAACAAACGAAGATGTTAAAATGTTGAAGCCAAAATAATGTCACAAAAAAAAGGTTCAAAGATTTTACTTGCTAATTTGATTTTATTTGTGAAGACATAAAAAAAATCATCAGCTATGGGTTTTTGTATTGAGATTTTAAACGTGTTTTTGGAATTTGAGAAAATCTCAATATTGTGATGTTTACTTATTTCATTGGACAATCTTGACGTTTTTTGTATAAAATCATGATATTCCGCATTATTCAGGTTTATGTATGTCCAGAACAAATCAAAATTTCTTGTACATCTGGGTCTAACGCGTAGTGTGATCTTACTCACTAAGTTAATATTGTTAACAATCTTTTGCGAAGGTACTCCAATTTGAAATGGTTAAATATCTGCTTATAGCCTTTTAGTATTAGATTTCATTCTTAAATAATTAAAATGTACTTTGTATACACCACAATATATAGATATTCCTACGTGTTTCGACAGCAACGCTGTCATCCTCAGGAATATGTGAATACTTAAAAATAATTTCAAGTATGGACAAAAGATAAAAAATTAGAACAATAACTTAAGAATAGACAAATTATAAACTTAAACAAAAATTAACTAAAGTAGTTAATCAAAAATACTTATAAAAAAAATTATAAAACATTGAATAACAAATTAATATTAGAAATTATTTTATTATTAATATTAATATGAAAATAAATTTAAGAGATAACTATTTTAAAAAAATATTCGATTATTTATTAAATTTAATTCGCTATTAATACTTTTTTTATTTCAATTTTCAATTTCAATTTTATCCAATTGTAAACCGGTTGTATTTGAATGTAAAATTTTTAAACATTTTTTTATATCGAACAAATGATTGGTTTCTAAAATAAGATTTGCAAATTCTGAATAGGTGTTATTACTTAAACACGTTAGATGCTCCTTAACTCTAATACTAAAATTTCTAGATGTATTTCCTATATAAAAATAGTTGCAATCATTACAAATCAATTTATATACTCCCGACTTATTCAAAATACTATCTTTATCTTTGTTGTTTAAAAATTTTTTTTTTGATTTATTATTAGTATAAAAAGCTGGTTGGATAGTATTTGGCAAGTTTTTAATAATTAAATTTTAGGTGGTATTTTTTTTAAAATAATATTATTCTCCACTGTTTACTTACATCAGTTATTTGTGGATAAACATAAGATTTAATAATTTCATTCTTAACCTTTTTGTTTAATATATGATTTATTAATTTAATAGTATAACCATTATTTATTTCAATCTGTTTAATTATATTTCAATTTATTATTTGACAAAGGTACATTAATTAATCTATTAAGCATGGAATGAAAAGCTGATAATTTTTAAGAAAAAGGATGGTTAGAAGTATTGTGTATAACGATGTTTGTGTACGTATCTTTACGGTATATATTAAATTCAAATTTATTCAATAGAACTATTTAAGTCCAAGAAATTAATGCTAAAATTTTGTCTTATTTCTATGGTGAATTTAATTTTTTTATGGATTTTATTTAGGAAATTTAGGAAAATATTAAGTTGTCTTTCAGTACCGGTCCATATACAAAGAAAACCTCATATATATATATCTTTTCCAAAATTAAACCTATTTTAATAATAAAGCAGAACTATGAAAAATCTTATCCTCTAAATTGTTTAAAAATATATCAGCTAGTAAAGGGCTAATACTAGAACCCATTGCTAAGCCATCCTTTTGTTAAAAAATAATATTATTATAGGATTCTATTCTATTTATGTGTTTCGTGTAATGTGGAGACCAAAGAATTTAAAAAAAAATTATATAAATTAAATTTAATAATATTATTATTAATTTCTGCAAGTATTTTTAGTTTTCATTATTTTATTACTTTTTATTTAAACACAATTAACCAAACAATTGAAAATTACAATGGATTTCTTATAAATTAATAATAATTTTTAATGATCACTACTCATAATATCTGAATCAAGCGCCCATTTACAAGTCCGTAAGAGCTCCGGAGACATCAGTATAATGTCCGGAATCGAATTCCTTTGTACGAGATGTCCTAATCTTATTATACTCGTATCTCCGTTGTTGACAACGGTGAAGATTGAATTTTGAATTTTGGCAGGCCTCCGCAATAAGATCTTCCTTCGAGTCGCGTAAAGCTCTATTTCATAATTGATTATGCGCATTGAAAGCACCGCCTACTAAGGCTCTTGATCCCATCTGATCGAATATTTACTTCCATGTTTGATTTGTAACATTTATACTATATACTAGGACAATATACTGCTCGGGAATTTTATTAACTAACACCGCACAATTCTAATGTTTATATGATATCTAAGTTTCTTACGATTGACTGTACGCTTTTATGGATTAAGATATCAACCCCCCCGCAGCCATCTATTCTCTCTCGTCAATATGTCGTTTAATCCTTAAATAGCAAAATGCAAGGAATTTGAAGCCATGTTTCTGAGATAAGGTCAATTTCAATATGGTACCTTTGTAAATACAATTATAAATCTGATTTCTTGAAATCTAGACTTCGAGCATTCCGTTGTAATCTATTAATTACTCTAATCCACTATAAATTGCATTTTTTTATATGTTCATTCTATAAGTCTGGTACAGAGTTTACTTTTTTTTTCTTCATTTTTTCAACTACCAAACTAGGCACATACCCGTATTATGGTAGTCGAAGTTTGTTGTATTTTAAAAAAAAAGATAAACAAAGCATCGCTTTCGAAACATGTTGATATGTATATATTTATGAAGTGGTGAATACAAAGCAATTTTTAATTAATTTGCAAACATTTTATTATTATTGACATATAAATAATTTGATATATTATTATACTACATGTCACACAGAATATAAACAAACATTTATATAAGTGACTAAAATAGGATATTTCTACGTAGAAGCCATTTTTGTGCATATTTCTAATATTCAATTTTTAATTATTAATTATTTTTATTGAGGTTTAAAAACCTCATTGCAATATTTAATCATTAAAGAAAATAATATTTACATATCTTAATGAAAGACGAAATCGGAAACAAGGACAGAAAATTCTTTAGACTTAAGTCAATAGATGTCTCATATAAATAAAATGTCGGATCCTAATCCGAGACACTATTTAGTTTGCAATTGTGTTCGGGTAGAACTTTGTAAACAACATAAAGATAGCTGTCAATAATATGAGATTAAAAATGGAATCCCAGATGCGACTGAAATCTTTTTATTTTCTGTCCTTTTTTCCGGTATCGTCTTTCATTAAGATATGTATATATTATTTTCTTCAATGATTATATATCTAACATTTTTTTTTAATATTGCTTGATAGCAAATCGAATATTTTAGGCATGTTATATTCCAGGGTTCCCTATACGTATTTATAATTATCTTTTTGTACAAACATGCCTTCATTCTTTGTGTACCTAGTGCTGTGCTCATGTTCCAATTTCCACTTATATTCAGAGTCCGATAAATACTGAATAAATATTCTATACCATAATAAGGCCCGCACCGGTAAGACAGTTAAATTCTGATACAACAATGAAATGTTTCGTCTCTCTGAGAATATATGTATTTTAACTACTAATTTAAGCGTAGAATTTATTAGCGATTTTTTGTAGTTTAAATTAGTTTAATGGCCTCCACGGTCGAGGAGTAAGGCTCTCAACTACGAATCCGAAGGTCGCGGGTTCGAATCCCGGCGCGCGCAATTATTTTTTTAAAATTAATGTGTGCTGTTTCACAATTAAATTCATTTAAAAATAATATATAGTATATTTGCGCACGTTCCAGAGTGGAAGCTACTCTCAGTATCGCCCTGGTGAAAAACCACCATTCAGAATTGAAACGTTGCTTGAAATGGCTTTTAGCCATGTTTAGTGACCAGATCGGAATAGCCAGGTATTTCCCCACCTTCCTCTTCTCTTTCCCCTCCCCAATACCTTCAGCCTCACAACATTCCCCAATTGGGAATGCCATAGTCTCACTGGCTCCAGACGGTTGGGAGCAGTTGTGACTCTTGTGCGGTATTCATATAAAACAAACAAAAAAATTGCAAGAATGTTCCCGAGTGGTTATTCCATAACATAAAGTTAATTCTGCGAATGACAAGTGAATGACGTTTAAAGTACTCACAGGAACGAAACATTTCAATTTGTATAGCCTACCCACTATTGCCCGCAGGCTTTCCAAAATTGTATATATTTGAATGTCCCATTTGAAGTTGTAATCAACAGTCACTCCCAAATAAACGTATTCATTTACCAGATCAATGCTTTTACATATGCAGGGCTGCAAAATGTTTTCATGGATGCAAGTAAAGTAATGGGATATTATTTTTGGAGTAATCTAAAGTGTATCATATGAAGGGAGACCTTATGTGCATCAGTTTGTTATATATTTTTTTATTATTAGACCTGCGTCATGAGACCATTTTAGCAGAGCCGCTAAATCTAATTGCATACATTTGTTAGCAATTAATAAATATTCATCTGATATGACAAGTGCCGTATCGTCAGCATAAATAAAATGTGTGACATTATAGATGCAAACATAATATTTAGCGTAGTCCCAAACTTGATCCGTGGGGACACCAGCACGTATAATTTTTCTCCAACTGATTTTTTCTAATATTTTTAAACATACAGTTCTATTAAATAAATAATTTCTCAATACATTTAGCAGGTTTCCCTGACTCCAATTGCTTGTATAATGTTTAATATATTTAGATGATCAATTGTGTCAAACGCTTTAGAATTATCGATCAATAGTAATAAAACATGAGTTTTATTTGATTGATTATACGAGTATATATAATTCGACAAGTCCCGTAATAATATTTCTGTTCTTTCTCTTTTGAAAGCCATATTGATTTTCGTCTAAAATGCAAATTTTAAGTATTTGTTCAATTTTAAGGATATATGTTTTTCAACTTTTTTTAAGATACTAATAGGTCGATAGTTTCCAAATTCGGAATGTTTTCCTCATTTACAAATATGCTTAATAATAGCGCGCTTGAGTTCATCAGGAATATCTGCTGGTATAATAAGTATATTGACTAAGTGCGTAATAATAGGTGCTAAAATATTTATATGCCTTCTTATGCCGTATACCCTTATGTTGTTCATTCCCACAGACTTCGAATTGTTCATTTTTTAACAATATTTTTAATATCAGTGAGATTTGGCTTGGGTTGGTACATGCTATGGGGTAATTCTGTTAGCTCAGCATTAGATGCTTTAAAATCACACCTGCGTAACATTTGGCTAATAATATCTGAGAAATAATTAACGTAATGGTTTGTTACACTTTCCACAGCCTAGTCCTTTAACACATATCTCAATATTGCTAAATCGCAATTACTTTTAATTTTTCTTTCCAAAATATTTTTTATTTCATCCCAGGTTTTCTTGGTATGATTAAAACTACTTTTGAATTTATCTTTAAAAAAAAAACAATGATCTTCGTTCAGTAATTAATTTGTTAACATTATTTCGCATGGACTTTTATTCAAGTTTTTTAAGTTGGGAATTCTTCGACCCTTGAAATAAATAACATATATATTCTTAATTTTCTCTAAAATATCACTAGTTATCATTTTTTTATTACGTATGGACTTTATTTTGTTTTCAAAAAATTACCAAGTGCTTTTTTCATTTAAATTAATAATTTTTTTTTATTTTTGATACAGAATAGTACTGTTTTGCTGTGAATACATTTTTTTAGACAAAATAGTTATCTTCTTTGCGTTATTTAAAAATTCTCTATACTCAGCAAATTTAATATTAACAGCAAAATCACATACACACGTTGATGGTGAGTCCACTTGTTTATGCCCGTTACTGTACCTAACCTAAATGTTATCTATCCACGAATGTGTTGTGTGTCCGTGAACAATTGCTTCCCGTGTCACATCATCTATGCATTTGTAATAATAATTGCTTGCAAGAGTATTTTCGTAAGAATTTACCAAAGGATTTTGAGAATTCAATAAATTTATATTAACATACCCAAAAAACAAAACATTTTCGCAAAGGCCTACGAAATCCATTAAAACAGATGCTATTTCTGTGATAAACGATTGTTTTATAAGATTCAATGGTCGGTACATTGCTGAAATACTAATACTGTCTTTATTTGGAAGAGTCATTATAACAAAAACGTTTTCAAAATAATATGATCCCAGTAGTTTTGGTTTAAAAATCAGGTTATTCCTCTATGTAATGTACAGTGATGTGCTCCGCCATGAATTGTTATTAGGATAATAGTTATAACATGCTTACTCAGAAATATTAAACATATTAATTAGTTATATTAAACAAATTTACACGTCTACATACTCCCAGTACATACTGGGAGTATGTAGACGTGTTAATGCTTTGCGAAACTTCAATACAAACTGAACTAATTAATATGTTAAATATTTCTGAGTAAACATGTTATGACTATTATCCTAATAACAATTCATGGCGGAGCACACCACTGTACATTACACAGTAAGTATTTAAGTGTATATGTAATACATCCCAATATTTTCTTATTGATCTAGAATTAACTTGAATTCAAATTAAGTCCCCTATATCGTTTTTTCGTTTAATTCTTCTTTTTAATTGTTGGTTTTTAAAAAGATCACTTAAAAACGGTAACTTGGTGATATGACATTATAATTTAAAAAATTAAAAAATAACCTTGTTTTACATTTACATCACATGTGCATCTTAGTTCATAGTTTAGTTGTATACTGCCCTGAAGAAGCTACGGTAGTAGCGAAACCCGGTCGGCTAGAGTATAAATAAAAGTGATGTAAAACAAAGTTATTTTTTAAATTTTATAAAATTATTTAAAGCCATAGTCTATTGTTGCCAAGTCCCTGGTGAGTGCGGCTTGATACGCGGAGCGGTTTTTGTCTTCCGTGCGGTAGTCCGCGGCCTTATCAAACCTCGAACATGTTGCACGTAATGGATTGGCTTCACCGCTTGGGCACGAGTCATTCGCGTGTCCCTCCTTGGCACAATGAGTGCATGTTATCCGATTTTTCCAAGTTTGGCAGAATGTCCCGTTATCTGGCAATTGAAGTGATGGATGAGCCCAATAAAGTCTCTTACACGACAGACCGTCCAGTCAACGAACACGCGTCCCTGTTCTACTACAGATGACGTAGATTGGCCGGAACCTCGTACACTCGATGGCAAGTGGAGCCTTATCGAGCACCAGCCAGATGACTTAGTCGGCACTTTCCAACTAACGCTCCAGTATTCAGTTGCTCTGTGTTTGGAATTCCATCTATATAATATGGTCGGTCTCGTTGGTTCTAGTGCAAGTACAGTACGTGTGAACGGAAAAGGAAATGTATTTTTGTTTTTTTGGCGATGTCAGCAAAGGAGAGGCTTGCCTCAGTGGCTTCAGCGAGACGTTGCATCATAAGTTCCAGGTCCGCCTCAAGCTGCTGAACCTCTCCGTGAGGTGACGGTTGCAGTCCTCGACCGTACGTTTTTCCCGCCTGGGCCACTTTTAATCTAGTATTGGCAGTAGCCAAGTCAGCCCGCACCCTTGTGAATTGAGGCATTGCGCCAAGTATGTAAGTGATATTTCTGGCAATTTTCAGCTGTTGTTCCTTGCTTACCTCGGATTTATTGTCAGCTAAAGTATCCTACAAATCCTCCAGCGCAATCTGGATATCACTAAAAACTTCTCTCCCAGATCTAAAACAGAATTTTCAGATTCCGCAACCGAAATGTTCTAGCCTAAACCCGCTGGCGGCCGGACGTGCGGTGGGAGAGTCCGGGGGGACGGGCTCATGAATAGCGCGTACACTTTTCTTCCTATAGTACTAGATATCGCCCGGTTGACCCATTTCACTATACTCACCACTACCGTACAGCACAGGGACAATTTTTTTTTTCAGTTCCGTTTATGATATATATAATTATTCTCACAAACTGATATAATCCTATAAACTTGCAATGAGTTAGTAATGAAATCTACTTAAAACGATAAATCAATACCGTTGGCAGTGGCCGAGATCATCAATTATATTTTAATACGTCACAGAGATAATATTGTTTAGACTGTCAATGGAGGTGGTCAGTGAAGAACGGTTGACAAATTTAGTCTTGTCACATGTTTCGTGTTGTCCATTATATTTATGGCACAGCTTTTTCTTTCTTGTACAACAACAATACTTTATTATACTAAACACACTGGTCTCAACTACGAATTTGATCCCATACATTATAAAAACGTGTGGAATTTCTTTCCCAGAATGGATGATGAATTTCAGGCCTCTTATCCCTTTTTGAAGAGTCGTTTTATGCTGGCTACATTGAAATCACATTTGATGACTTCCATTTTCTCTTTGTTAGTAACATTGAGATTTACTTTTCGAGTGACACCTAAAACAAAAGTCATTATTATGTATTACTGCCACATCTCATTTTTTGAGGTTGAAAATTTAGTTTTCTGTTGCTCTTTTCGCTTCGAAATCATTTGGGAACCAAATTCCAATTTTTGTTCCGGAAATTATTTTCATGTTGTCCATTATTATTCCGGCCTTAAAAGGGATTTTCGCCATCCAAGTTTGCCAGGTAGGTTCTCGCCCCGCACTGTGATTATTTTTTTCATTTGTTTTAGTTAATTTTCCTTTGTCTCGATTCGCTGATTTCCGAGATAGGCTTTGACCCTTCAATGGATCGTGAGACGGTTTGCCAAATCCTACCAATATCATTATTTTTTATGTTTCATTTTTTAAGTTTCATTTTTTTAAATTCTTTTATTTTTTAATTTTTTTTTTTAAATTAATTTTTATATTCGACGCAAATAGGGCTTTTGCAAAAAAAAAAAAAAAGAGCGCCCCTGTACGTACAGGGTAAGTATATGGGTACCCAGTTGGGTTAAGGAGGGGGTACAGCCAAAGGGGATTTGTTAATGGGGACTTTAAAGAGACCCGGATTAAATGTTGGAGGAAAGAGACAGATTCCGGTATATCTTTCCACATACGAGCCGATTTACACAAAAACGAGTCGGCAAAACGACCCGTTTTCATGAAGCCGACATCAACCGTGAACAGGTGTTCCGCTCATATCCGTCGAGTTTCACGCACCGGCGTGGAGGGGATCAACGCTGCTAGATCCTTCGAGCAGGCTCCATTGAAATATCTGTAGAAAAGATTCAGCATACTTACATTGCGTCTGTGCATCAGAAATGGCAGTCGGTCAGTTAACAACGGATTGTCAATCAGACGAACCGCCCTCCTTTGTACAGAATCAAACAGGTTTATCAAATATTTGGGAGCTCCAGCCCAGGGATCACTTACAAATTCAATTGTTGGACGTAATTGAGATGTGTATAGGATTAGCAGTTGATCACTATTGAAAAATGGTAGCCCTATACAAGACCCCCAGTTTCTCCATTTCAATGAAATCTCTGTTGGGGAGGGTGCTCCCATCCAATTGCACCAGACAGTCATTGACCTTAGAGTTTTACGCAGATATTTTACTGTTTGAACAGAATAATAAAGAAAAAAATACACTGATAAGAGAGGTATATGAACACAACAATCAATTACCTAGGCACTACATGAGTTCTCATTTAAATTTAAGAAATAAATAAGTTATAGAAAATAATGTGTTGATAACCTTGGTAGGAATAAATGTTTTAAATAATTCAAAAACTTATCCACATTTATTATTTGGTGATTTGCAGAACATAACACAAGTAATGAATGCAATTTAGAAAGTTGCACATTAATAAACATTTGTCAGAATTGTAAACGACACTGACGCCTAATCCTGGTTTCCCCTACATTTATTTTCCAATAATCTATTTCATTTATTCAATGCAATTCAATTTTGGAATAACATATTGAAACTAATAAAACTCATTGTTAGATATTTTTAATCATTGAAGATAATGTATTATTAAAAACTCTCAAAACGAAACCGAAAAGAAACAGAAAAAAAAGATATCGGTCAGAACTGGGAATCGAGCCTCTGGGAAAGGATGTCATGGTCTATCTGGGACCTTGTGCTCTAATCCACTGAGCTACAGCTACCTCAATACGTTTATCGTTATCATACTTCGATTTCGGTTTAACTGTTAATATCGCCTTCAATTAATTCCCACATATTTATGCCTGCTACCTTTCTATCATGACTAAGAATTTTTTTTACACAGTTAATTACACAACAAAAAAATTACTGTCAAATAAATGCCAACAATTTTTTTTTTAATATCGCATGTGTGCACAGTTTTCTTGATGTCCTTTGGTGATGGTGAACCGACAGTTGATCCCCCGATAGTTGGCCCTCCGATAGTTGGCCCCCCGACAGTTGATCTCACCGACAGTTGATCCCCATAAAATATTTTTACTAAAAATAATGCAGAAAGGATACAGCATTATTGTTATCAAAAATATTTTAATAGCGAATTTCCACTCAAGACGCCGACAGATATAAGTATATCGACTTTTGTCATACCTATGACCGTATATCCTCTCTCCTTACTCCTTTGAAGAAATTAATTTATATTATATATTAAGTAGGAACCTATAGCGTGCCGACTGCATATATAAGAGATTATATAAGGCCATATATCCCCTCTGTAAACTTATTTTACAAATAAGGATGTATAGCAAAATAATCCTTTGGGGGTTCAACTGTCCGACGGATCAACTATCGGAGGGATCAACTATCGGAGGAATCAACTGTAGGGGGGCCAACTTTCGGGGGCGAACTGTCGGGGGCCAACTGTCTGGGGATCAACTGACATGGAATCCTTTTTAATATAGTAATGCTTAAATTACCTTTTTTTGTGTGTAAAACATATGATTTAACTCTGTTTATTTTAGCTTACCGGAACTATTTTAAATATAACGTTCTGACGGCCTCCATGGTCGAGGGGTAAGGCTCTCGACTACGAATCCGAAGGTCGCGGGTTCAAATCCCGGCGTGCGCAAGTAAATTTTATTTAATTAATTTGTGTTGTTTCACAATTAATTAATTAAAAATAACATATGGTATAATTGCGCACGTTCCAGAGTGGAAGATACTCTCAGTATCACCCTGGTGAAAGACCACCATTCAGAATTGAAACGTTGCTTGAAATGGCTTTTAGCCGTGTTTGGTGACCAGATCTGAATAGCCAGGTATTTCCCTACCTTCCTCTCTCTCCCTTTCTCCTTCCCCTTCTCCTTCCCCTCCCCAATACCTTCAGCCTCACAACATTCCCCAATTGGGGATGCTATAGTCTCAATGGCTCCAGACGGTTGGGAGCAGTTGGGACTCTTGTGCGGTATTCATATAAAAAAAAAAAAAAAAATAACCCTCAAAACCATGTAGCATTTTACAAAACAGCCAACGAATAAAAAGTAAAAACCTATTTATGCTTTTTTTTAATGAGATCCATGTTCCACTTTCGAACTAGGGTTAACGAAAAATAAAATCAATCTCGCGAAGTAAGGAGATGGCCAGTATAGCTTCCAAGTTACTGGATTTAGCCGATGATGGTTGGGATAACCTGCCACATGAAATATCCAAATATACGCTTCATTTACACAAAGTACATTAAAATTCTGGATATATGAAATATCCATATTTTTTTGACCGCATAATTGCATGAAAGAAAGTCGACGTGATACGATAATTCTCTCGTTATTAAAATTGTGCTAATTAATAGAGTTACCAACAGATGACACTGATTGCTACATATGTGATTTGTTCCGAAAACTAACTAACTAACCATCACGTCGTTTCACCGTAGGGGTAGGCAGAGAGGACGGACCGCCAAACAACTCGAACTTGGCATACACTTGTTCCTTCATTCACATTCATACATCGTCTCATACATCCTCTTCTAGTATTCCGACTTTCGACATGGCCCGACTCAAGTATTTGATTCACTTGATCTTGCCATGTCTTCCTTGGGCGTCCCCGGCTTCTTCTTCCATTCACATTCGCGTCATATATTCTTCTTACACTCCTTTCTTCGTTCATTCGCTCTACATGCCCAAACCAACTAAGCCTCCTTTTTTTGAAAATCACGTCATTTATCGACAGTAACACAAACGAGTCTTCCCTTCAATGTGCATTGCGCACATATGTACATTTTTTATGCAGAATATAGTCAACATTTTTATATGATTTTTTTATGTGATTAACGTAGGATAGACAGTATTTATGTGCCTAAATGGAATGCACGCCCCTACATGTGCTACCGTACCGGTGTAACAATAGACGACACCGCACTTCATGGCTACAAAATCTGCGTGACCTGTACGAGTTAAGCTCCGATAGGAGCTGTTATAGGCTGCAGCCTGCAAGGTGACGATAACCCTAATAATAGCAAATATCCAATAGTAAAGGGCAACACAATAGAACACATTACATTCTATCGACTATCTTTCTTTGAAATCAGTATTAAAATTTTGGATACTAAAACAGAGTTGCACTTTACTGTGTCCAATATTGCCCAAAAATTAATATACGGGAATAAACTGGCTGAATAGACTGGCATTGATTAAAAGTTTATTTATTAGTGGAACAATCCGGATGTTTTTAAATTTGGAAAAACACACAAACACAGAAAATATTTCCGTTTTAAGCTTATACTAAACGTTTCTTATTCATTTTTTTTCAAATGACATTACGAAGTGATTTTACATTTATTAATGAAACTTTTCTTCTTTTTATTATTATTTTTTTTTATTATTAAATATAGACAAAATTTTAGAGATATAAGAACACGTTGACTGTCCAACTGGGAAGTTCTCGTTTCAGGGCAGTCAAATTGACAAGCTTAGTTCATATTACATAATATGTTAGAAAAAATAAATGTAGTGCTAACTAAACCAACCATCACGCCGTCCCCGCAGGGGTAGGCAGAGAGAACGGACCGCCTAACAACTCTTGGTATACACTACTTGCTTCATTCACATTCATACATCGTCTCATATACTTTCGTCTATTATTCCGGATTCTGACATGGCCCGACTCAAGTATTGGATTCACTTGATCGTGCCAAGTCTTCCTTGAGCGTCCCCGGCTTCTTCTTCCAATCACATTCGCGTCATATATTATCCTTACACTAATTTATTCGTCCATTCGCTCTACATGCCCAAACCATCTAAGCATCATTTTCTTAATCTTACTCATTACGCTTATATCAACCTTTACGACTTTCAACATTTTTTCGGACGATCATATATAGTTTTACAACATATTCGGCTCAGAGATTTCATTTCTATAGCATTCAGTCTACTTTCATCCTTCCTCTGCCAGTTCTATGTCTCACTGCTGTACATCAGGGTTGGAATCAGCACTCCTTTGTGGACTGCTAGGTTCGCTTCTTTGGACAACTTTTTGTTTGCGCCAACCTCGTTCAGTCCTCCGTTAATGGAGTTTCCTGCATTCGCCGTTTTTTCAATATCTCTATCAATCTTTCCATCTCTCGTACACATACTTCCAAATATACAAACTCATCGACCTGCTTGAAGTATTCATCATTCAGAACTATATTGCAGAGTGTTTTCGTACTCTCTCTTTCAAACACCATGACTTTGAACTTATTTACATTCATCATTAACTCATTCTTCATACATACTTCGTTCATCCTAAATAGGAGGGACTGTAGAACTTCCATACTGTTGGCAATCAGCACCGCATCATCAGCATACAACAGGCAACATACTTTCAGTGTACTCAATTTCGCGCCCAAGCACACCTCTTTCAATTCTGGCATAACATTATCTATGTATAGATTGAATAACCATGGTGACATTTTATTTATTTATTTTAAAATTTAAATTAAACCCCAAAACATTAGCCACTCATCTCACGAGGACATTCCTGTGTTGAGATGAGCGACTTTAAAATTTAATAATAATCAGTTAACAGTAATAACTAAATAATAATACATTACGTAGCCTTGCTTAATACATTTGTGATATCAAACCACCGTATAAAATCATCGTTCCACGTAACACATGCAACGCTTCCCTCATACAGAAACGCGATTGCCTGTTTGAGATTCGTGTTCACTCCATATTTGCACAATACATTGCATTATGTTACAAATGTAATGCAATATAATATATATAGATTTCTCTATAAAGATAAGAAAAATATATGGATGTATCATAATATATATGTTAATTTTATTACTGTGTGAAGTTAGATTTTTCATAAGTCGCTCACCGTTGTTGAAGATCGTGACTCCCACTACAAAATCTCTCGTATTCTTTCCTCGGCTCCTCCACTCCTCCTGATTCGGGGTTGCGTGAAGACCTGCGGACCCCGACATTCCAGGCACTTGCAAAATTTGGATCCATTCATCAGTGACCTTTCTTTGCTTCTTCTACCTTCCACTTTTCCAGTGACCATGAGCTTGTCCATGTTGGAGTTCTCAGTTTGGCGAGCGACATGTCAACAGAATTTTAGGATACGCCTTATTGATTATTACAATGTAAAGTTAAATAGATATGGGTTATTGCTATGTAAAGTTAGATAGAAATCGATTATTGATATGTAAAGTTAGATAGATATGGGTTATTGCTATGCAATTTAGATAGGTATGGATTACTGCTATTTTAAGTTAGATAGATATAGGTTATTGCTATGGAAAGTTAGATACTTATGGATTATTACTATGTAAAGTTAAACAGATATGAGTTATTGCTGTGTAAAAATGTTTTTCATATTTAATACCAAATCCTGAAACATTCATCAAAGTGGTGTTTGTTATTAAAAAAAGTTGAGAAATATGTGAGCATCCCATATCTATAAGGCAACATTTATGTATATATCACGATATGTTATAAAATGTGTAATTTATGGATTAGTGGTACAAATGCATATTTGGAAGAACACTTAGGGCTGATATTAAAGATTAATGAAGCTAAGTAACATCGATTAACTTCTTAAGTGCGGGAAATTTAACCTGCAGTAATGTAGTTTTTTGTTTTGTTTTGTATTTTATGGCTTTCACCCATTAAAGGCGATCTTGTCCATGTTTGATCAGTTAAATTTTAATAGTACAGATTGTTATTAAAATAACTTACAATATGCGTTTTTAACAGGATATAATATCAGGGCAAATAAGTTATAGTGTAAATTTATGTGTTTTTAATCCCCAATGACTTAAATTTTAATACCATTTTCATAAATACGTTTTGCCAATAAATTGTTAATTTGGGAATAGTTCAGGCCGGGAATACTGGTTGGGAGTTCAATTTAAAGTTTTACCAATTCATGCATAAAGTTTGGAAATTGGTCATGATAGGACACTCAGAAAGTATGAGTCAGGGGCGGAATGCAGTTAAAATAATTAAGGTAGCTATGAAAGCCGAGGTAATGGAAGTAACTCGTGGTCTAGAAACGTGTATAGCTGGTTTTGGTAAGTTTTTCCAAGCTGCAGGGTGAACAAGTAGAGAAAGGGTGGTTATTTGGATCTCATATATACTCGATAGTGTATTTAGGTAGAATAAATATTGACATCGATATTTTAAATTTCTCTATCATTTTCATCTGAAATATTGAAAAAAAAATTAGCTTACTCCGAGTACACTGACACGCCCACAATAAATTTAAATCGATTTAAATATTCAGCGGCACTCAATAACTCATTATTTTTAAGTAAGCTTAAATGTTCCACCTAATTACATCGTCAATAACGTCGCGATGAAATAAACTTGGAAACCTGCATCATGACAACAGATGCGTACTAAAGCCGCCCTCGTCTGCAATTAAAATGCACCCCAGGGTAGTTTCCGAATCACTGAAAGCCAATTAAAATTGCGAGATAAAAACGGTATAGCAATTTTCAAGGAAGTAAGTTGAGAAAGCTTGCAAAGTAGTATGGTTTTGCTAGATGGTATGCAACGACCAACAAAATTCTACAACTTAACATTTTAACAAAAATTTCAGCAAAAATAAATAGGATGTTTTAACTATCCCTCATGACATACTTTCATTTTTTAAGCTGGTACTTATGAAAACATTTCGGGTACAGAAAAGTTACTACCCCTTTACATTAATTTCAGGCAGAAAACTTCTGGGGAAATAATTACAATTTATTGGAGAAAATCTTTAACAAAAGATGATATTAACAAACCCCAATGAAATATGAAACAGAAACAGAGAGAGAAAATAAATAAAAATTACAGTCGAAACTGGGACTTGAACCCAAATTCTTTGTCTTACCAGAACAACACTCTCCAATTGAGCCATTACCATATACTGATAGTATAAGCAATAGATCCAAAACAAATAGTTTATAAGCGATCCCGATGCTTAGAACGACCACAGCACAGCACCACTACTTGTATTCAGGTGAGAGAGGAACGGCTGTGCTGCCTGTTTCATACAAAACTTAATGTTGGATTTGAGGGCTTTTGGTATAATATATTATTATCCAAAAACAAAATGAATGAAACCGAAACTTTGAAATATGAACGATTCAAAAAACAAATTAACTCCCTGAACTTACATAATGATATGTTGTACCCTTAATGTATCCTTTATAGCATATAAATTATTGTAAAATTTACATAGTACATTGTATACATGATTTTTTTTAACTTTCTATTGATTTATTTTTTTACTCTCCATAAGTTGAGCTCCAGTAGCTCGTGGTTATTTGAGGAGTATTTCCACACATACTGAAAAAATAATAAAAACAATACAATATGTAAACAATATAAAAAAAAAACTTATTATATAACACGTAAATCAACAAAACAATTTTAGAATAATAATAAAAAAATAACCAAACTTCGGTTTACATATTGAATTGTTCTCATTAAAATAATTCAATGGAAAGTTAAAAAAATTACGTATGCAATGTACTATGGGTAATTGTTTTGTAATCAATAAATTATTTTCCGTCATTTTTAACATAATAATAATAATAATAAATGTTTATTCCGGTATGTGGGGAGGTTAGTGCAGTCCCACACATTCCATACAATAATATACATTCAATAGTTATAAAAAATATACAAAATATAAACATACATCACATCGTAAAAATAAATAAATAAAGAAAAATAATAATTTAACTAAATAAGAGTAGGATAACTCCTTAAGGGTGCTGCGGCATTTATATTGTGAGGGGCCAATATATTTGTCCAGTATGCGTCGATGCTGGAGGCTGGACTGAGGCGGGCTTCTATGATGAGGATATTCCTGGAGCTGTTTATTCTTTCCCTCATTCCAGCCACCCTGGATCTTATAAGGGCTGCAAAACCGGAAACTCGCCCCTCCGTGAACATACTGGAAGCACTGCAGTATCTGGGAGGCCAAACATTATGCGGAAGGCGTTATTGTACTGTACGCGAAGTCTTTCCATACTACTCTTTTTGTAGTTTGCCCAGAGTTCGCAGGTGTACAACGTTGCGCAGAAGGCAAGGAATAGAGTCCTTTTCACAGCGGTACTACAAAGGCGAAATCTTCTACTGAGCATATTCGATTTTACGCTGAGAGCTCGTCTTTGCCTATCAATGTCTTCATCATCCATCAGAGTACTGGTGATTATGTGTCCTAGGTATTTGGTTTCTTCAGTCACCTTCAGGATCACACCGTTCAGGGTAGCTGCAGGAATACTAGTCGGGCCTTGTCTATATCTTATGACCAAAAGAGCTGTTTTATTGGGGTTATAAGACGATCTTATTTACCAATTTATGAATTATTAATATTGTCATAAATTAATTCCCATATTTTTAGCTAATATATATTTGTAACCTAGGTATTGTCTCGGATATACCTGTCCGATTTTTATTTGTATCGGACATCTAGTGACTTTTCTGTAAGTTTAATATATTGGAATATTGTGGGATGGGGTGGAACTTATAAAAATCACACGCAACTTCTTTACATAACACAAAAATTAATAATAAAAACAATTCTAAACAAGCCATACACATACTCGTCAGATCTTCTATTTAAAGAATTCAAAGTCAGAAAATTAAAAGAATTATATTTCTATCATGTAACTTTGCAAATTTATAAAGATAATATTCTAAACAAAACTGCACCATTTAAAAATAATAGAAATCTTAGACAAACATCATTTCTTCCAATTCCAAAATGCAAAAAAACAATGGGACAATTTAATTATAAATATCTTGGAGTTAAATTTTTTAATTTATTACCAGAAAACATTAGAAACATTAATAATGATTTAAAAAATTTTAAAACACAACTTAAAAAACACACTGAAAATATAAACTGAATAATATAACATAGAAATAAACAAAGAACAAAAAAATAACACACCCCCATACACACAAGCTCAGCTTCATTATAGGGGTACATCTTATATAAATATTGAACTTTTGAAAAATATTGTAACCTTGTTTAATTATTAATTATGTATCTTTTTTTTAATAAATTAAATTAAAAAAAAAAAGGTTATTGAAGCTAATAAATCCCATTGTAATATTTAATCTTTGAAGAATATAATATTAATTAAATCTCTAAATTAAATGAAAATTAAATGACACCATGATGTAGCCAAAAAGGGGTTTTAATTTGTAAAAAAAAAATTTTTGCGACAATTTACCATTTTTTTCTATCTTCATTCGATAAATGAGATCATACAAAAAGTTAAAATCTTTCTAATAAAATACTCTAATTTAATCTAATTAAGGCTCAAGAAACATGAGAATTAACGAAAAATATGAAATAACACAACTACAAGGGTTTAATCACTGCCACTGATTAGTCAAGTCGCTTTCCGAATTAATAATTTCAACCTAAAAACATATTAGTATTCAAATATGAACAAATAGTGTACATAATAGTTTCGTCACTTTTTACGGTAGGTACCGAGAAAGCACTTTCTTTATTTTTCTATTTTACTTCTATACTCGAACATACAGTTTACAGGTAAACACATTAGTTAAGTGCAAGTAATACAATTTGGTCGCCCTATTGGCAAGGGATACATGCAGGTGCTTGCTTTATAACGATGTTTGAGTAAACCTCAATATCAAATTCCGTCCAACCCACCCCACCTCTCCCTACGACCTGCCTCCGATAGTTCAGTTGAAATGAAATTTCAGTTCGAGTGGGGTTGAGATTGAAGTTAATATTACACAGAGTAAAAATTAGGCAATCTTGTATTTTTCGTTCCCAATAAAATGGCTTGGTTATTGTATTTTTTTTTTGTAATTTCTTCAAAAGGTTGATTTTATAGAATACTAATATATATCGTATTCATATATTCCTGATGATGAAAGCATCGCTTTCGAAACATGTAGATATCAATGTATTTTTATAAAGTGGTGATAGTAAGTATATTTTAAAATTTATTCATTAATAAGGACGTCACAAAGTGAATACCAATCGTTTGAAGAAATTATAAAAACAGAAATACTTTTGATTTACAGAATTTTATATTTATTTTTTTTAGTTTATCTAGTTTTCACATATCATCCCACCGTAGTTCAGATCACCGGTACGAGCAGCCCCGTAATGCAGTTGTAAGAATGCTTGTGCCACACCTAATTTTTAGCTTTATAAGTGCCCCCGCGTTCGATTACCACTATTTGGTTATCTATTCAGTCATGCAAAGTGCAACTAGTGTAAATTAGCAAGTCCTATTCGGACACTGCTACTCTAATTACATTGTATTCGGATCGTTTCTCACGTATCGCTGTGGACTATGGAGTTCTAATTTAATAATCAATCATGATATCTATGCACTTGCGAGTGGAATGCAGATTTAACTAAATTCGACTAATAATTTAACTAAGTTCGAACTATGGCGGTTTCAACCCTTTTAAATCCCCCATCATTGCACACACAACAATTTTCGCTTAATATAATAATAAATGTTTTTTCCGGTATGTTGGGAGGTTAGTGCATTCCCACACATTCCATACAAAATATGTACAAAAGAATTTGGTCAATCGACAACATATTATTTTTACATGCCATGGGAGGCTGTGATACTACTTCAGTCTCCTTCAAAGTACGAAAGATGGAATTTACAATTTCTTCAAAAGATTCATATTCACTTTGTTGCGTCATTATTAATAAATTAATTAAAAATTACTTTTTATTCACCAGTTTATTAATTCATTCTACATAACAATGTGTTTCGATAGCGATGCTTTTTTTCTTTCTGGCACAGTAGACACCACTGTTTCGCTGATCACTAAATTTACTCAGGCTTGTTTAGCGTGATCTTCTTGCTCGCTCGGAATATTTAGTACCTCTGCAACATTCTTATTGATGGTAACGACCGAACCCAAATACGACCAAAAATTGATGTTAATGATTGAGCCCTGCTCCACACGACTTTAAGCGGCAAAAATCCTCCATATACGACATGCACATACCCTTTGCCTGTTCAATTCGAGTAAATGCTTTGTGTTAAGCAGACTTGATTCCTTTTCGCATACCACAGTCGTCGAAAATGGGCAATGGATACGGGTAAAATTCGTATTTTAGAAACTCTTCAAGTTCTTCAGGAGAATGTTTAGCAATCGTAATTCACTGAAAAATAGTCGTCGGATGTATGGGGATAGTTTCATCATGTATTTTGATTTATTGTTCATTGTATTTAATGGCAAAACTCAGTCCTTCTTGTACGATTTAACATTTTGAAAATCACAACCCACAATTCTATCAATTGCAAGAAAATCAATTTCCTTGACCATGTGCCAGTTGATACTGCTGTCTCCTACGACACCAGTGCTAAGAGACAAGATATCTGGGACATCGGGAAAAGGATAGCTTGGTTTGACTCACAATAATCATTTAGTAATAAGTGTTTTATAAAATACGTACCTACCGATTTTATTACACAGTTTTACATTAAACAGTTTTCGTACTTATCAACCATGAATCCCTCAATATCATTGTGTTCTACCTGTACACCCTTAAGTCATCGTTTTACATGTCTGTATAGACGTAGCAGGATGCAATAACGTTTTAAAATGCCTTCAATAAGGAAGCGGCTTAGATGTCGTGCAATATCATCGCATTTCTCATAACTTTTCAAGGACCGGAAAAATTACTTACAAATTGCAGAGAATTTAATCTGCTGTAGCTTAGGATAATGTTTACAGTGAAACGCGTACTTTACAATTTATGAGCGGATAGGCTTTGAAAAAATGTGTTTTTGCTAGTCTCAGAAAATTTCTGACTTTCACCGGTTTTTCAACGACTCTTTGCGCGAAAACCACACGTTAAACGATAATTGTAGGTCTCTCGTCATTATTTTAAAATAAGATAACCTTTTGAACAAAAAACCTAATTACGCAAGTTATAATCCAAAAACCAAAAAAGTGGTTTTTAATAGTTATTTGATGATACATCATATTTACCGAAATAAATTTTGTTGGACAACTTCACATTCATGTTCAGTACCCCAAAAAACATAAAGTAAGCCTCTAACAATAATTACACTAGAACTTTCCACTTCAAACCCTTCTTTTATACTACATTTTAAACAGCTCGTTACTACTCCGTAGTGAAAAAATCCACCAATAGGAACACAACGCGACCCAAATGTCAGAACACACATATGAAGCTAAAAATCTATAGGATATTTCATACAACATAAATACTGTTCCGAACAGTGCCGTATAAGTGCCGTTAAGAAATATTTGTACAGCGCCCTTGAGGTGATTTCTCACAAAAACGGCGCTATACAAGTCATCCAACTATTATTATTATTATTAACGTACCTCAAAGCCGAAATTAGCTATTTCGGTTCGCAGCGAAAGGTCAAATATATTTTTCTTATTTTCTGTGTTTTCTTTTCTATTTCATTGTATGATTTCCATTAATAATGCATAACGTTTTAAAGTTTTTGTTATTTCTAATCGCTTTTTTGGTGTTTACTACAAAAGTCAAAATAAAAGGTTTAGGCCTTTTTTAATTACTTATGAGGCAAAATTAATAATTTTTCACAAACACGAACTTATATTTCTCGTAGTACGTAATACTCGTAAAAGCGTGAAAATAATTTTTAAACTTTATTTTGTAGGATACTTTTTAAATGAAATGACTCCAAAATATATAATCCCAAGCATAAAATCTGCTCATATAAAGGAAGTATTATTTCCTTTTTAAATGGTTTTAATGTTGAACTCTCGATGATTGAGACTACGAATCGCCACTGCTCGGTAAACACTCATTCACATTTGACTGTAACTTTTACATGACATTGACATTATGACTCCTTACATGACCCGATTTAAATAATAATTAATTAATTCAATATTACTTTGTAATCACCACCACATTAAAATATACATATCAACATGTTTCGAAAGCGAAGCATTCCTCATCAGGAATATACAGAATACTGAAAAAAAATAAAATGTTATAAAACATTAATAAAAAAAAATCTTTTTTAATTTCTAATATAAATTTATTATTTAATGTTTTATAATAATTTCCTATTAACATTTTTGATTAGTTAACTACTTTAATTATTTTTTGTTTAAGTTTATAACTTGTCTATTCTTAAATTATTGTATTCTATGTTATTGGTATTGACATTGATATTTTTTAGTATTCTGTATATTCCTGATACGGAAAGCATCGCTATCGAAAAATGTTGATATGTATATATTGATGTAGTGGTGATTACATAGTAATTTTTTATTTCGTTTATGTTATAATTGCTATTTAATTGATCCACCTCACGCCATATCTTCCTGGACGTCCCAGACTTTTTTTTATTTCATTCGCCCTACATGCCCATACCATCTAAGCGTCCATTTCTTAATCTTATAAACTTCGTTTAGGTACTTCAGGCTTGCATTCTTTCCGAATGTCCACATGTTTAAACACAGTCATGCACAGTTTTACTACACAAATGCCTCAGGTATCTCATTTCTACACCAATTATTCTACTTTCATCATTCCTCTATCATTTCCATGCCTCACTGCTATATATCAAATTTGGGTATAGAAGCTTCGTTTCTTTGAATAATTATTTTTATTTCACCAGGGATTTAGTCAATACTCTAAAATCTAATATCTAACATTTGTCAGTTCATAAGTTTTTATGTCAGATCAAGGGAGTATTTTCATTTGTAATTTGAAATAGAAACGGTATTTGTTTCATGGCAAATATTTACAGTAATTCTATAAAAGATTTACCTTACAAACAACCTCTGCTCACAACTTTTTTTTTGCTCAAGGCTTACACTGAAAAAAACGAATAATTTTCACACTTCTATTTATAGAAGCTATTTTATCATAAATTATTTGGTGTGGGCTTTATTTGTTTTATTTTAAATAACGTTATGAAGTTGTGAATTCTTGTCTTTTGAGTGCTATAATTGATTTGACAGCGAAAGAAATGCCCTGTGACGACTATTATCATTTCCAAACAAAGAAACATTCAGTTGAAAATTGTATTCCTTAACAAACATTTATTTATTAATTGATAAACTAAAGTTCTTTAAAACTTAAGACAAGATTTTTGTGCATAGTGCAAAGGGTAACAATTATTATTTTTATAAACAATAATTATTAATCTAAAACACTCCAAATTGAAAAAACCTTCCGAACAAAGATAAATGTCGCCGGCAGGACTCGAACCCGCACCCTTCTAATGTCCGGTCAGATGCTCTACCGTTGAGCTACGTCGGCTTATCGCAAACCCGCCAAGTTAATCAATATTATTTATTCAAAATCTATCTAAATAATAAAGTTCTCAAGTAGATACTTACTTGCGTTTTCCATTTTGAAAATATTCTACCCAAATAAACCTTTTTCTTTTGAATATGTAATCTCTGGCTAACCTCAATACAACATGACGGACTTAATGTTTTTCATACTAATTTTAAAACGTTATAGCAATAGTTTTACATATTGGATATCATTCAAACTAGTAGTCTAAATCCTCCCGGCACTAATAAGAACAAACTGATATTTTCAGCGAAACCGGTAGAGAAATTTTCGAGAAAATCGAGGACACATAGAGATACATTCATTTTTATATGTAGAGAAGATATACAAAAGCACTTAGCAGAATAATAAATCCAAGACTTTTATTCAAATGTGGAACCCTTCATGAAAAATCTCAAAAAATTAATTCCTATAATATCGACTGTAAGTTTTCTCAGTCATAAATGTGTAATTTTATAAAAAGCAATGGGCCTCAATCCAGACATAGATGATATATATACCATTGATATAGTTTTAATTGTACCAGTCTGAAGATGCCCATGATAGGATGAAACCGGTTCGGTCTGAAATAGACAAGCAATAAAAAAGTTACAAAGGATTTAAACATCAAAAAAATCGTACTAAAATATTCATTTTCATCTTCTCCTGTATTTTTTCATTTTATGATTGAGAGTTTTTTTTACCTATTTACAGTCGATACATAAAATTGTATGTACATACAGTCCCTCATATCTAGGATGAACGAATATGTATGAAGAATGAGTTAATGATGAATGTAAGTAAGTCTAAAGTAAAAAAAAATAATTTGATTAAAAAACCTTTGTAACCTTTTTCCACTTATTTATTTTCGACCGGACCGGTTTCACCCTATCACGGGCATCCTCAGACTGGTACAATGAATACTACATCTATGGTATATATAGCATGGATGTCGGAAGTGAGTTCCCTGCTTTCTAATATTGTTTTTATTATTTGAAATAAAAGCAATAAAAAAGTGGAAGTGTTATGCCAAGATCGAGTTGTTTGGCGGTCCGTTCCCTCTGCCTACCCCTGCGGGGAAACGACGTGATGGTTACTTATTTAGTTAGTTAGGTACTTACAAATTATGTTTAATAAATGAATATATTAAACAATTTTTGTATTTAATGGATACGTTTTACCGATGTTTTCTCGCTGGTTCATGTTTTATGTGTTATCATATTTCGATCAGAGTGATTTTATATGAATCATTTTAACTAGTTATTTTCGCATTATTACCGTACGATTTTCAAAAAACTTACCTGTTTTAGTTTCGTGCTACCAGCCATTACTATTTTGAAAACGGAAAGAAACTGTCGTTATTTTTTTGACCTGTTTCCTCTTATTTCAGAGTCGGAAATAATTGACATATGAACAGTATTCTTTTTGAAAACTACGTTAGGTCTATCCACTGAAGAGGTCAGCCGATTATATTTATTGTAACACTGGTTAACTTGTTAAACACTGAATTCCAGGGAGTCAACACTCTGAGGAGAGAAGGCGGGACTTGAAGCAGCTTGATCTAACTCTCAGACCTGTGGTGGCGATCCTGGGAGTCGAGGCGTGAACGTCCCGCTCCGTGATTCTCGAAGAAATTCTTTTAAATAGAGCTTTTCTCAGGTACGTACATAAAAATTACTATAGTGTTAACATTATCATTGTTATGTAAAAATCTCGAAGGCGTAATTCAATTTTGTGAGAAATTTAAGAATCTCATGCCCAACGCCCAGATTAATTGAAGCTATCTTATCGAAAATTAAGTTTTGTATGAAACAACCCGCGCATCCGTTCCTCTTAAATAGATATTTACTTATTTTATTTATTTATTACAAAAAAATAATTATTATAACATAACCTATCATACAAATGATTTTTTCAACTTCCTATTGATCTACTTTCGATAAGTTGAGCTTCAGTAGCTCGTGGTTATTGTAAGAGTATTTACATACGTAATGATAAAATAATAAAAAAAATTCTACGTGTAATGAATATTAAATAACTAGAAACGAAAATCACCAGAACATTTTTAGAATAATAATTAAAAAATAACCTAATATTAATTTATATTCTATATAGTATATATTAATGGTACAATATATCATTATCTATGTTCAGGGAGTTAATTTGTTTTTTAAATTGTTCATATTTCAATGTTTCGGTTACGTTAATTTTGTTTTTGGATAATAATATATTATGCCATTTCATACCTAAATACAAGCCATTCTATGAAATACTCAGATTCAAAAGAATACTTTAAATTGCATTGGCTTCAAAATAACATTATGGAATGTAAGACGGTATATTAATATTGTCAAACTACTCGTATACAAATATACTGCAGTTTTATCAAAAGATTTTCTTAAATGCCATGTAAAAGGCTGAAGAGTAAATTTTAAATTTTGGGTTTTTTTATTTCATATGTGACCTGACGATGTCATGCTGTTGACAAAACTTGTTAATTTTATTTTTAAAACGTCAGTTTAACCATGTATAGATTATAAGGGAAAGTTTTTGTATTTACCACCTTTTTTTCTGTAAATATGTCTAGAAACATAATCCAGAACCATCAAAAATATTTTTGTATATTTCCTTAATAAAATTTTAATTAATTTGTTGGTCATTATTAAAAAAAAATAATAACAGATACATTGTGTACACCAGTGTTTAAAATATAAATAAGAATATTTATATATTTCCATAAATATTAAATTAGAAATATCAAGAATTTTTTTAAGGTAACTCCACACAGGAGGCCCTGAGAGAAATAATTTCCCTCGTGGGCTAATTATCTTTGGGGGTGCTGTGTGGATTTAGAGGATAGGAAGGAGTGAACTTGGGTCTTAAAGAAACCCATGTTGTAGGTTGGAGGAAATACAGAGGCCGGCAGATCATTCCGCAGCAGAGCTGTTGAATACAAGAAAGAGTCGTGGAAGCGATCCGTTCTTATGTAATAAATGTCAACCGTGTGCAAATAGTAGGCGCGCGTTTGGCGTGTTTCCCGACTATGCACCGGTGCCGAAGGAATCAATGACGCTAGTTCGTCAGAGTATCTTCCATTAAAATACCGATAGAACAAGGACAGCATTCCCACCTGACATCTGTGCTCCAAATATTGCAATCCGTTTGTTAAGATAGGCGAATCTATCACACGGACCGCACGTTTCTGCATAGAGTCAATGTTTTTTTTTCAGATATTTTATGATCCGCCAAATTCTCCAGTAGGGCGCACTTGTAATTTGTACACTCAGCAGTTGTGTACTATCTGCAGTATCTGCGGGCTCTGTACAGTACGGCTAGCTTCTGAGAGGCTAACTTTACTCTGACTTCGATGGAGCCCCAAGTTGTTGTGCAGTATTTTTATAATTTGCTGTACGGCACGCCTTAATATACATAATATTTACATACAGTAATTTGTTTCCAATGTAACAAACGTAAATATAAAAACCCGGGATATCAAACCTTACACCTCTGTTAAACAGAATTAAACGTGTACGTGCTTCAATAAATCAGTAAACACGACAACAGCGCCTCACCGCAATATCATCACGTTCTGGGCATCTAGTTTCGCGGAAATTAATTTCCCGGAATCCTTTTGCATCGAGACTGGGTGTGAGTGTCAAAGAGATTTTACGGATTTCAGGAAATATTTCGTTTCGCCGAACACCCCGTAGACCTCTATTCCGTAAGCTTTGTCCAGCTTAAACCGCGCAATGCACCGAGCGGCTCCCAACCAGCAAATAATTAATTAACCTTTCAAAATTTCTAAATCAAGCTCAGAAAATCGGACGACATATTTAGACCATTCCATTGATGTTCAGGTATTTTTTTTATTATCGGACCATTCCCTAATTACACAAAATACACATCACAAAATTAAAAAAACAAGAGCTACAAAAAAAAAGAACTGCACATACATATTACATTACTGAAATGAATACCTTTAAAAATGAAGTCAAAACGTGGTTGACAGAACTGAGTGATTATGAACTTACAAACTATATAAAGACAATTTAATACTACTTGGTATTTAGCAAAAAAAAAGTGCAGGCTGCCTCTGAACAGGACACCCTAGTGAGGAGGACTGTGACTACTGTGACTTTATACTCATGTTATAATAATTTGCATTATGTTAATAATTTATTACTAAAGTCACATACATGTACATGCTTCACATACATACCAATAAAAAAAAAGCAGAAAACATGAATGAAGCAATGACAAAAACAGGAAAAATTATGCATTTGAATTAAAATTCAATTCTGGACAAGATATTTATAGTCCATGATTTTAGCAATACTGAATGATAATCATCAAAGTTTATTTTCGTAAATCCTGACAAAAATCATTTAGACCGCAAAAATTGTAAGGCCCTGGCTTGAGTCAACAAGTCTCGACATTCTGGAATACCTACCGCAATGTTGAACTGGATAAGTTGCAACAAAGATGAGTCATTACTACAATTATTTTTTTCATAATGTACTCGTATATGAGATCAAAGCCTTTGTTACGCTTTTCTAATAACGGAATGTTTATATAAAAGTATTAATTGACTTATTGGCTAGTTGGGAGCGGCTCATTGCGTTAGCGGTTCAATCTGGACGAAGCTGTTGATAGCCGAATGGTTCCAAAAATGACAGTAATACAAGAGGCAATAGCCAGAACTATTTATCGCTTGAGATAGAAATTATTAAATTGCTACACATAACGAAATATATCAAAGTGGGATGGAATTTTTTCAAGAAGGAAATATTTTTTTTTCCTTTATTCATCGACGCGTAATCATAATCTCAATTTAATATAATAGTTATGATACTGTGCCTGTCTTACTAGGAGAACCTGTGCAGAGAGCAGGCAAAGTTTATAATTTATAGTTTAGAATTTATAGTTTACAAAGTTGAAAGGTGGCAGCCATCATAATGCAAAGTCATTAACAGTTCTATACACAATACAACCGTCTATCAGCAGAGTCAAAATGCATCGAGTTCATGGATTTAATCCATTCCTATTTAAGTACTCAATAGCTTTGTTCATATTGAGTCGCGCAAAGCACTGAGCCGCTCCCAAATAAAAAGTATATCAATTAATACTCGAACAATGATGACAAAATCCGATTACACCGTACGATTTCATGCGCTTTATTTTGCCCTTTTGAAGACTTGTGATGTATTTGCTCTTTTGGAGCGGCTCAGTGCGTTGTGCGGCTTAATTTGTACTTGGCTAATGATAGCACGGGCCATTTCCCGCTTATATCGATGAAAGCCGGAGGAGTACAATTTATTGCTTTTATTTTTGTCAGGTTTATAGTAAGCCGTAAACGTCAGTCTCTTTAAAAATAAAATACAACATTTTTCTGTCCTAGAACGTGGAAATCTTTCCAGTTGGAAACTCTAGAATTTAATACTGCATAATGGTTTTCTCTGGGTAATAAAGTAATAAATGTATTTTATCAAATTGGAGAACACTTTTTGCTCGTGTTTTTGTCCATATAAAGTAGTAAAGATGTAAAATTTCACGGATATAATCATTTGGTAATTTTTCTATTTTTGAAACTGATAATACATGGTGGAATTCCATTATAATGATATAATAACACACATATAAAAATTATTTCCACTTTTATTTTATTTCACCGTGACCGGTTTCAGCTTGTTAAAGCCATCTTCAGACGGTCAGTCCATCTTCAGACTGGTCCAGTCTGAAGATGGCTTTAACGAGCTGAAACCGGTCACGGTGAAATAAAATAAAAGTGGAAATAATTTTTATATGTGTGTTATTATATCATCATTTGGTAATTCTTGATTTCAGCATTCACGGAATAAATTTGCCGAAGCTATGTCCTCCACCATGACACAAAGCTCCAAATACAGTTTGTATCGATGGGCGTTGGGAGAATTCAGTCATTGCTGAGTTGTTCGTATATATTTTTTCGTATGTGTTAGGCAATATTATTTCAAAACCAAAGCAACGGGTAAAACTAAAGTGTGCAAATCTCTATGAAAGAGTTTCAACGAAACGTAAAAGTCCAATTATTTCTGCTTATAGATTTTTTAATGATCGGTGTTAAGTATTATTGTATACAAAATTTAATAAATTGTTCGGCAGTATTATTATTATATGAGAGGAAATAATCGTCAAAAGTTACAAATATATACATTTAGTTCAATTTTATTGGAAGAAACTTATTGAAACTCATCAAATTCATCGTAATATTTAATCATTGAAAATGATATTAACAAATCTCTTAGTAAACATGCAACAGAAAACAAAAAGGTAACAGTCGCGTCTGGGACTAAAACTCATGACCTTCCGGTCTATCCGGGATCACCGCTCTACCCACTAAGATTGCTCTCCGTCATTTTTATAGATATCATATTACAATTTAAGAACTGTGACGCGATCGTCATCTTCTTTATATTCTGTTGCAAGTTTCTTTTGAGATTTGTTAAAATTGTCTTCAATTTTTTTTATATGAATACCTCACAAGAGTCCCAACTGCTCCCAACCGTCTGGAGCCAGTGAGACTATGGCATTCCCAATTGGGGAATGTTGCGAAGCTGAAGGTATTGGGGAGGGGAACGAGAAGGGGAAGAGGAAGGTGGGGAATACATGTCTATTCAGATCTGATCACCAAACACGGCTAAAAGCCATTTCAAGCAACGTTTCAATTCTGAATGGTGGGCTTTCACCAGGGCGATACTGAGAGTATCTTCCACTCTGTGGTTATACATACTTACATTTTTCAATAATCAAAGGGCCGGTATTATTTGTATTTCTCTCACCACCTTTAAATAGTTCAGATTCTAATTTACCACTGTTAAAACTGTGATAAATTAAACACAACTAATTTACCTTTTATCATAATGAATAATATAAAAAAAAAAAAGTTAACCGTGTTTTTTTTAAATTAATTACCTAAACACAATTAGTTAACTAAACTTATAGAATTTGAAGGAATCGTTTGAATTATTAAATGTTTCGTATTGATTTTACTGTTTAATCAGTATTTGTAGTATTGTGATTTTACGGATTCTTTCGTAATCCTCTAACTAGCTGGGGCTTATAGCAATACCCCTTATTTTACTATCTAACTAGTACTGCGGCACTTTGGCCTTATTACTATCACCATCTGATGGTTCTATTTACTTGACTGAGTTTAAATTTACATTTCATGAGTTTTTAGGGAAAAGATCTCAACTGCATAAAAAACCCTCTTTGTAGCATTCTTTCTACAGTGGTTCAATATAAATATACAGACACGTAGTTTCAGTACAACCCCCGTTTCGCTGCACTGGCGCCCTCTCTTATTTCGAAGTGGAACCATAATTTTTAACGTAAGATTGTTTAAATATTTACTTATTTATTTTGCCAAAAAACATTAATTCGTGAAAAGCAAACATTTATAATAATACCTATAGTAGTTATTACAAAATTTTATGACAATGATATTGATATTTTTATATCCAGTAGTGTTAGATTTATTACCAAAATGCTGGGGTCGATAAGAAAGGCGCGCCAATGCAACGGAACGGGCTATTGCACTGGCGCCCTCTCTTATCGACGCCAGCATTTTGGTTTGCGTCCATGATAAACTAAGCAACTTGTTCAGATGTCGTTAATTGCAAAATTAAAATTCTTTTTCAAACTGATTTCAGATTTTATCAATTCCCTACATCAAATGCAGTCAAGAAAAAAATCCTCATTTCACTGGAATATTAGCCCCACAGAGGAAGAATTTACAAAACATTAGAGGTAAGGATCATAGAAAAAATCAAAGATATTTAGACAAATAATCCGCGGTATTAAATTTTAACGGCTTTATTGTATAATTATTGTATAATATTAAAATTATAATAATGACAGAAAATTACCTCTTGCCGCCATTATATCAAAATTGTAATTGTGCTTGTAAAAGTGCAATAATTATTTTGAAATCCCCACTTAACTATGTCGTATCTCAATAGAATAAAATCTAGATAATTTTACGTATAATTTCTATCAGAAATGAAACATTTTTCAAACGAATTTAGTGGATTTTTTAAAATAATTGTGCCCTTAATACTTGCATGCTCGGGAAATATCTGGTGGATTTCACTTTTCGCAAAACAGAGTTGTCTAATAAATGAATCCAAATTTATTTTGTATTCACCACTTTATTCATATACACATATTTTGAAAGCCGAGCTTTCTTCATCAGGAATATATAGAATACGAAAAAATAATAATGTCAAGTATGGACAAATACAGAACAAAATAATGTAAGAATAGATAAATTATAAACATAAACAAAAATTAAAGATTGTAATTAATTAATCAAAAATTAATATAAAACATTGAATACCAAATTTATTTTAGAAATTAGAAAAGAAATTATTTTCATTATTAATATTAATATGAAAATAAATTCAAGAGATAGCTACTTAAAAAATATTTGATTACTAATTAACGCTTTTTCTGATTTCTAAAATTTCAAATTTATCTAATCTCAGGTGTTCTTTAACTCAAATACTGAAATTTCTAGAAGTCATCTAAAAATAGTTGCAATCGTTGTATTAAAATATACTTTTATTAATCGTTTTGAGAGTTGTCTAAATTTACAATAGTAATACAATATTTTAAGGTTTGATTTCTTAGTCTTAGTTTGTAACAACTCCCATCTACCATGGAGTATCTGCTCCCATCTACATGGTCTACGGTGCATTGTTATTCCCAGGCATATCTGAAGAAGACTAATAAAATGACACACATTCATCACAACCATTAACACGAATTTATCATTTGTGATGTTTATTTATACTTGCCAGACTGTATTACCAACGCCAGCATTTTGGTTTGCGTCCATGATCTCGGAACGAGTGTATTGTTACTATATTAGATTTTTAAAATGATTTCAGAAATGGACTCCTTTTAAAACCAATTGAAACTTACAAACCTTCACTGCAAAATCCTGGATTTACTTTCGAAGTGGAACCATAATTTTGAACGTAAGATTGTTTAAAATTTTCCAAATTTATTTTGACAAAAATCTTTATTTCGAGAAAAGCAACTTCAGTAATAATACCTACAGTGGGTATTACAAAACGTTATGGCAATAATATTGATAATGTTATATACAGAAATATGCAGAGGTAGTGGAGATTTATTAAAAAAGACAATGGTGGCATCATATTCAATTCTAGATTTGTGCATGGTTTTCTTTATCATAATCACATTAAATTAATGTTTTGCCAGTATGCGTTATAGAAACATTCATGAGCAATGTTTATCAAATTGAAATGAAGAACATTAATCGAGATTTTTAACCTTTTTCATTTCATTTAAGAAAATGTCATTTCTCCTGTAGGTAACGTTTTACGGTATGGTGCACAACAAAATAAAATACTTATACAGGTTTGGCTACACGTAAAAAGACTGGATATTGTTGATTGTTAGCTGAAAACCCACTTGGAACAAACGTAATCGTTTTCTGGAACAACATCTTTTAGAGCAAGTTTTTTTTGTAAGCTATTCAATCTTCTTGCATTGCATCATATTTTTTGACATTTTTGATTCATCTTCTTCCAAGCTTTCTTTTCCCATTTTCAATGATACTTATTGTATAAGAACTGAAAACGTTAAAATAAATTACAATTAATTTTACACATCTTCCAGCCTAATTTGTACCTGTATCTGACATTGAGAATAGTTCTTTGGATTATTTACAAACCTTTGAAAATCAGCAAACAATGATGCTCCATGGTATATTATTTTTGTTTCTGGGGAAATGTCCCAGTATTCGCAAAATCTGAAAACCATTCTAGAATACTCGTATATCTATTATTTGTAAACGTAGCCATGTTGTACTCTTGAGCAGTAGTTGTTGGGTAATTTAAAATGTAAACTAATGTCATTAATGTTTCAATTAAAACTATAATCTTACAAAGACAGACTTGTTTTCACTTTCGTTTCAGACTTGTTGGTGTAATTTCGATACCTTCGGCGTTCTACTTTGCCGACCCCAACATTTTGGTTTGCGTCCATGATGTGAAATTATTCATTCGATGACTTAGTTTAAATTTATTTCAAAACATGATTTCAGAAATGAACACCTTTCCCAGCCAGCAGAAAATATCAATGTCCGGTGAAAAATGAACTAACAACAGTGAACAAAGAAAAATCATCGTTGAACGTAAGCATTTAAAAGATTACCTATTTTTCATTTATCAATAGCACGTTTTTCAGTTTTGGAGAATGTTTTTAAAATCAGTAAACAAGCATGTATATCTTGAAAATCATGAAAAAATATTAAAAAACCCTGCTTACTGGTAGATTGAGATTATTTGGTCAATGCTTCCGACTTTCATCCATCAAAGGTGTTTTTGGGAATCATTTCAATATATGGAGAAAAGTTAGGATATTTTATATTTGAATTTTATCTACTAACAATTATGATATGAAAATAACTGTCCGGAGCCAGTGGGATTATGTAATTTTCAATTGGGCTATATTGTGAGGCCGAGAGGAAAGAAATGGTGAACAGAAATATAGGAGACTTCCAATTGGTATAAAAGGAAGGCCATAATATGTAACACAGTTATTAATGCAAACGCATTTTTATTAATTTATCATCGATACAACCGTTTGCACCTTTGTTCATAAGTAGATTAGTAAACACATATTTCTTTATTGTGTAATTGACTTAGGTTATAATAATTATAAATGAAAATGCTGGAGTAAAATATTTCTTGGAACATCCAGCACTTTTTGATATATATATATTTTTTTTTAATATTATTCAAAGCGTTTTCATTCTTTACTCTTCTCCATTATACCCGAAAATGAATTTAAAGAGTGTGGTTTTAATTCGTTATTCATACTTCCGTCATAATATCTCAAAAGTGAATTAAATAGTATATTTTAATTCGTAATCCACACTACGTCCTTCATATTTAATAAATGATATAAACAACATATCTTTAATTCGTAATGCATGCTTTCCTCATAATATCGAAAAACTGATTGAATTAGTACATTTTAATTCGTAATCCACACTCTGTCCATCCATATTTAATAAAATATATTTAATTCGTAATTCATGCTTTCGTCATAATATAGAAAAACTGATTTAAATAGTATATTTTAATTCGTAATCCACACTCTGTCCATCCATATTTAATAAAATATATTTAATTCGTAATTCATGCTTTCGTCATAATATCGAAAAACTGATTTAAATAGTATATTTTAATTCGTAATCCACACTACGTTCATCACATATAATAAGTGATTTAAACAGAATATTTTTATTTTGTTTGGAAGTTTTAATTTACCGTGCACTTTTGCTATTTTTGATTTATTAAATTCGCTACCGGTTTTAAGAACGATAGTTAATGGCTAGTTTGTGTCGAAATCGGTAGCGAATTTAATAAATCAAAAATAGCAAAAGTAAATGGTAAATTAAAACTTGCAAACAATATGTCTAGAAATTGTTATATAGTGAATTCCGAAAAAATACAAGAAAATAATATTTTTAATTCGTAATTCACACTTCGGTCATAATATCTCAACGCTGATTTAAATAGTACATTTTAATTCGTCATCCACACTATGCCTATCATATTTAATAACCAATTTAAACAGTATATTTTTTATTCGTAATTCATAATATCTCCAAACTGATTTAAATTGTATATTTTAATTCGTAATCCACACTATGTTAATCATATCTAATAACTGATTTAAACAGCATATCTTTAATTCGTAATTCATACTTCCGTCATAATATCGAAAAACTGATTTAAATAGTACATTTTAATTCGTAATCCACACAACGTCTATCATATGTAATAACTGATTTAAATAGTACATTTTAATTCTTAATCCACACTACTTCCATCATATGTAATAACTGCTTAAACAGCATATCTTTAATTCGTAATCCACACTACGTCCATCATATGTAATAACTGATTTAAATAGTACATTTTAATTCTTAATCCACACTACTTCCATCATATGTAATAACTGCTTAAATAGCATATCTTTAATTCGTAATCCACACTACGTCCATCATATGTAATAACTGATTTAAATAGTACATTTTAATTCTTAATCCACACTACTTCCATCATATGTAATAACTGCTTAAAAAGCATATCTTTAATTCGTAATCCACACTACGTCCATCATATGTAATAACTGATTTAAATAGTACATTTTAATTCTTAATCCACACTACTTCCATCATATGTAATAACTGCTTAAACAGCATATCTTTAATTCGTAATCCACACTACGTCCATCATATGTAATAACTGATTTAAATAGTACATTTTAATTCTTAATCCACACTACTTCCATCATATGTAATAACTGCTTAAACAGCATATCTTTAATTCGTAATCCACACTACGTCCATCATATCTAAAAAATATTAAACACGCACATTTTACATTACTTTGTTTACATTTCTTCCGCCATATCTAAAAACTGATTACAACGGTTCATTTTTAATTCGTAATTCACACTCCATCCATCATCTAAAAACTTGTATTTTACACGACTTCGATAATGTGTCTACTGCTCTGAATATTGATCAAAGACGTTATTCATGTTTTATTCAATGGATGTTTCCAAATTTCTGGCCGCTACGTGGCAATTTACTCATTCAGCTGGTATATAAAAAATTTTGAATCCGAAAAAAATAAATATCACGGTAAAGCACATGCACTGCACGGGAATGAGAACAATATAAAGGGGGTGATTGACTTTATAAACGTACACGTTGACTAATATCAATACGGTTAAAGTAAACAGTGCCAGGAGTATGTAGCTGCAGATGTTGGCGAAACGTCGTTCCGCTGGAGGAGATGGGGGTGGATTAGGTCTGTGTCGTCGAAGGCCTCTCCGACTTGGTGGCAGCGGCAGTGGGGGGCGGAAGGTCCTCAGCTGCAGGAGGTTCAGAAAATCTGGAGGATTCAGCGGGCTCAAAGGGCTCAGGGTGCTCGGTGACTCCACCAGGGGATACAAGTTCATGAGCGGAGCGGGGCACGGGATGTTGGGGCTGTTTGGTGGTGGAGGCGGCGAAGGCTGTAGCATTTCAGTACACCTCATGTTTTTTGCGTGCATGGGCATTGTTTATCTGAAACAAAATTTTTTTTTTTTTACATATTTGATTTAGCTTCTTAACCCTGCCGACCAAGAGCTCTGGCATTTCGGCGTTTTTTTTTTTAAAATTATAATGAAGAATGAAAAAAAGAATATCAAATAGGTACCCATTATAAAATCTCTCTAAATATACCTTTAAATAATAAGTAAGTTTTAAATAACGTAACGTACAGCCATGAAAAGGTTTACTCTATATTTGGGGAGATTTAGAGGACAAGATGTCAACTGTTCGGAATCGCTGTGAAGAGTTGTTCCTTAGTTTAAGCAAGGAGATTCCGTTATATACGTGTACTAATCGAGTGCACAGGGCAACCTTTACACATTATGGGTCCTTGG
>JAHDVE020000900.1:0-143280 GCA_022606495.2 Halesus radiatus
CCCAAAGTTTGTAAAATTGTAAATAAAATAATTAAAGCTTCTATTTCCTAAAAAAACGAGTGGAAAACAGAACCAGAAGATTTTTGTAGATCTCTACAATACCAACATAAACACCGAGTCTATTATGAACATTATAAAGTAATAATTACTAAAGAACAAAGATGGCATCATTAAATAACAACACGGAATTTATATAATATATATAACACAATAAAATTTCAGTGTACTTTACAGAAGTGGTCCCCAACCCCCGGGCTGCGGCCCGGTACCGGTCCGTGGATCAAATGATACCGGGCCACGCAAGGGCCTACTTAAAAATATGTCAATAAACCAGGCGAATCTAGCATGCCTGGGAAAGAAGATCAACTGCTGGATATTGCAAATGACGGCAGCCATAAAACTAAGTTCGAGACAACAACGCCGGTGTTATGGATTAAAGTGATAACGGAATACCCAGAGAATGCCACCACAGCACTTAAATTCCTATGGCCATTTCCGACATCCTATCTGTGTGAAGCAGGGTTTTCTGCAGTGACAGGAACCAAAACAACGGAATAAACTGGACATAATAATCAACACATTTCGGGTGTCATTATCTCCTATTACCCTCAGATAGAACAATCTCGTTGCTAAGAAACAATCTGAGGGTTCTCATTGATTTAACGTTCTAGTAAGTTAAAATGTTAAATCTCTTTATATTCATTTTTGATATAACTGTATTTTATTTTGAAGGCATGTTTAAACACCATTCAATTAGAATTATTATCTAAAATATTAACATTCAATGTGTGTGTCCCCACCCCTCAAATTATCAAACGTTGACCGGTCCGCGGTGACAATAAGGTTGGGGACAACTGCTTTACAGCTTACCACACTTATCTTTGCACGCGGCCAAAAGAGGACCTAACAAATTCATAAATTATTTTTAAAAACCTTACGTAGATTTTTTGTATCCTCGTAATCTACATTAGTGACACCACTAAATCAAAAGTTCACAAAAGGGGCCCGTCTTAATTTTTGTCTACATATCGAATGCGTAACTATCATTGACTAAGCTGTTTTTATAGTCGGTACAGCTTGGTCATAGCCCAGCGACAGTTGGCACGCTTCCATGCCATATCAAGGTTATATACCTAGTTGTATCCATCAGCTTTCCATTCTGAAATGTTATGCATTTAGTACCAGTAAGTATTTTATTTGTGAACCTGACTCTCCACGTCTGTACTTGAGATTGATTTCTCCAGCTTGCGCAATGGGATGTAATTTTTTTGTTTGTTTTACAGGAACTGCACACAGGAGGCCCTGAGAGAAATAATTTCCCTCTAGGCCTATATCATCTTTGGAGATGCTGTGTGGAGGGTCTTTTAGAGGATAGGAAGGAGTGAACTTGGGTCTTGAAGAGACCCATGTTATAGGATGGAGGAAACACAGAGGCCGGCAGATCATTCCACAGCAGAGCTGTTGAACACAAGAACGAGTCGTAGAAGCGACCCGTTCTCATGTGACAAATGTCAACCGTGTGCAAATGTTGGGCGCGCGTTTGGCGTGTTTCCCTACTGTGCACCGGTACCGAAGGGATCAATGATGGTAGTTCCTCAGAGCGTCTTCCATTAAGATAGAACAAGGAACGTCTGTACTCCAAAGATTGCAGTCTGATGCTAATCGTTGATAATTCTGATCTATTTTTATCCCTTTATTTTATTTTTTTTATATGAATACTTCACAAGAGTCTCAACTGCTCCCAACCGTCTGGAGCCAGTGAGACTGTGGCATTCCCAATTGGGGAATGTTGTGAGGATGAAGGTATTGGGGAGGGGAAGGAGAAGGAGTAGAGGAAGGTGAGGAAATACCTGGCTATTCAGATCTGGTCACCAAAAATAGCTTAAAGCCATTTCAAGCAACGTTTTAATTCTGAATGGTGGTCTTTCACCAGGGCGATACTGAGAGTATCTTCCACTCTGGAACATGCGCAAATATACCATATATTATTTTTAAATTAATTCATTTTGAAACAGCACAAATTAATTAAATAAAATTTACTTGCATACGCCGGGATTTGAACCCGGGACCTTCGGATTCGTAGTCAAGAGCCTTACCCCTCGACCATGGAGGCCGTTATTAAATTTCTTTTAAAAATGTTATTTTTGTAAATTGTTCTGTCTTACCAGATAACGTGTTTAGATATTTATAAAAAATGTATACATCTATTATGAGTAGTTTCCCCAGAATAGCTACACATATACAAAAAGAAAGTATGTTTTTACGTTGCTCATCGGATACGCCGGCGTTCAATGGATACAAATTTTGTGTGTCCTATGACCAATTTTGGCGAATATACTATACTGAGAGATAAACATTAAAATGAAACAAAGACTATGTATGTAAAAGAGCACCATTTATTTCAGAAATGTACCATGTTGGAAATCTTAGTAACAAGATAAAAGAACATTGATTGAAAGAAAATTATAAACCACATCAACACCACGGTAGGTCATACAGTATAAAACTTATTAGTATCATAATTTTATATATTGTCTCAAAAATATTTGAATTCTTCCTATTATCATCATAATTGATCTCATTTGTTTTGACTTTGATCTCATTTGCATTTTCAAAAGTATTCAATTTATTATTGACTCACCTTCTTTGTTAAGTTAACATTGCTCGCTGTAGACTCAGAAACAATGAATTGATTTTCCTCGATCAACACCCTACTAATTATATGTATCATTCTCTACTGTCCAGAATGTTGAGACTTGTTAACTCAAGCCGGGGCATTGAAATTTTTGGTGCCAGTCTAAATGATTTTAGTAAGTCTTCATGAATATAAACTTTGAAGAAATCACATGTTTAACATCATGAACAATACCAAAACCTTGTTCAGTCTTTGACTTGGATGTTCTCTCAAATGTTTATTTTTGTTATTGATTTATCCATGTATTATGTATATGCTGTTCTTTTTCTGTAGCTCTTGTTTGTCTCATTTCGTGTTGAGTATTTTGGGTAATTGGACAATGGCCTGTTATTATAAAATGCACAATAATGGAGGATTTGACTAGCAAATGATTGAACCCGACACAATTAAAAACCGACACATAAAAAAAAAAAAAAGAGTTAGTGGTCCAATCACTTGGGCCACTAGCCGATCAAAAGCTACTTATAAATTTTTTCCCCATTCCTGATCATGATTTTGATTTTTACTACAACACTATGAATTTTTATAAATAAGTTAACAATACTTTTACAATTATATATCGCCGCTGTTCTGACTCAACCTCGTGTCTACAAAATCATGTTTTCTCAGAAGAAGAAGAAAGAAACTGTCTATTTTACTTATTTTAATGAAGTTTTATGTAATGAATTAAATAATACAATTTGGGTTATGATGTGAGTTTGGAGTACGCAACTGAACGTAATGTTCAAATTAAACAATTCTTATCGACGGTTCCAACGAACAATGTCAGATGTGTAAATTGGTAACTTTGCATAAGAGCTGTAAGAGTTGCAATAATACATTTTTCCAATGAAATAAATAGAGGTTCATCCAAAATATAAAAAACAACACTATATTTCTTTAGTCCAAAAACAATAAAAAATATAGACGTGAAATTTTAAACACGTGGAAACAAAACTTTACAGCTTTAATAAGCGGTTACCATTTGTGGTGGTGTAACAGTCAGCATAGTTGTCTTCCAAGCAGTTGATCGGGGTTCGATTCTCGGCCGTGGCAATGTTGGTAATTTTATTTCAGTTTTCAAACACAAAAACTTTCAGCTTCACAAATCCTACAATTATAGTAACCCATGATTTTTCATGGATCTACGCTAGTGCATTACATATTTAAGAATCAATTAAATAAAAATGACGTAAAAATCATTTTAAATAAGGAAAATTGGTAGTTCCTTCCCCCTACCAATAAAAAAACCTTTCTGTAGATACGAGGTTGAGTCAGAACAGCGACGATATCTTGAAAATGTAAAATCCCAGTTAATAGTATAAATAAATTAATATAACATTAGTCGATACATGTTTACAATCACTTTGTATTAATTTCTTTGATCGTATTCTGTATGCTTTCAATAATGGTGGCAACTTCTGCCATTGCTCCATACCCCGTATCTCCACACATAAGGGTCTTCACAACGCATGGAACCTCTTTAAAACCCCATTGTTTTAGTAAGTTGATATGAGTGGATGTGATGGGGTGCTCCCACATCCTGGTGTTCATGGCCGGGCAGAATAAGAGTGGGCGAGGGAATATCCACGCACGGGCGATGCAGGTCAGGAGGTTGTCGCAGATTCCCTGGAAGAGTCCAAATATTAAAGTTAAAATTTAAACATTGATCATTAATATAAACAAATCTAATATTAAAAAACATAAAAGTCACAAAAAAAAAGGTAACAGTCACATCTGGGATTCGAACACAGAACCGGTCTATCCGGGACCAGCGTTCTGCTAATTAAGCTAATGCCACCTTAATAGAAATGTATTATTTGGAGTATATATTATAGAGTGATGGATATGTAGATCATTCCGAATTGAAATGTTGCTTGAAATAGCTTTAGCCGTGTTTGGGGACCAGATTTAAATAGCCGGGTACTTTCCCTCCTCACTACCTTCAGCCTCACAACATTCCCCAATTGGGGATGCCCAGTGGCGTGCACAGAGTTTTTAATCAGGGTAGGCAGTAGGAAAAACAGTGAATTAATTGATATTAAAAAAATACCATAGACAACACCCTTCGTGAAGTTTTCACTAACAATGGCTGTAGCCGATGTTGGTTAGGGTTACCTAAGTCACATAAAATATGCAAATAGCTTCATTATTTATGCATATTATAAACCAATTACTGGATAATAATAAATGGATTATTTTTATAGCGCCGTTTTCGTGACAAAATCACCTTAAAGGCCTATATAAAATTAACATATTTTTCCGTTAAATAAACACGGATAATATTTTGAATGAAAGCCAAGATGATATTATCATTATTTTGTTTGTAAAGTGGTTCTAATTAATAGATGTACCAACAGATGGCGCTGATTGCTATATTTGCTAGCTTTGGCGAAAAGCACTGCTTTTGAGACACTAACACAAACGAGCCGTTCCTTGATGCGCTTTGTGCACACATGTCCGTTTGAATGTATAGAATAGAGTCAACGTTTGAATATGATGTGTACGTCTTTTCGCATGCTTAGTTCCTTCCTTTGACACGTTTTAGTGGTGCGGTCGGTGTGGCGCACACGATGCTGCATTTCATGGTTGGTATTTAGCAGGTATTTTTGAAAGAGAAGATTGATTGATATCTTGCAATAATTTTACACATTTTAATATTACATATTTATATTTAATGTGGGTAAGGTGGGGTAGGCAGTGCTTATGTGCCTAAATAGTCCCACTGACTCCAGACAGTTAGGAGCAGTTGGGAACTCTTTTTAAATTGGGCCCGTTTTTAAATGTGTTAATTTTAGTACCTTTTGAGGATACATGTTTTAGTGTTATTAAGATGATCACCTGTGCCAATTTAGCTAACGTATTAGCATCCAGTGGAGCAATGACCATGAGATGGGCCCACTTGGCGAGTTCAATGTGGAGCACGGGGTCCCCTCTTTGCTGCCAGCCCTGCCACTCCATGTTATCGGTGTAGACCTCCACACCGGCCGGTAGATCTTCACGTTTGAAGAAGTGTTGGGCATGTTCGGTGCAGACGACTCGTATCTATAAAAATGTAAGATATAATAAACCACTGTCAAAATATATAGCATCAACAAATAATAATTCAACCGGTCAGTGGCTGAGTTGGCATCGCGTCTGGGTCCCACCCAGGCATCGTGAGTTCAATTCCTCGATTGGCTAAGTCCTTCATCACGACATAAGCATCATTTTCTACTTACTGTGATGGTAGTAGGAGATTTTAAAATTACCGGACATTACAAAGGGACTCGAATCTACAACCTCAGTTTTACGTCACGAAGAACTTCCTGATGTTATAATATTTTATAATCGTCTTCTAGAGCTGCCTCTTTAAATAAATTGGAAAAAAATTGTTCCTGGGTAGGTACTTACTTACGTTTAGTTTATTTTCACCATTTTCCTTTTTTTTTGCCAAATCTAGTAATTCCTGCAAAAGGCTGGGGAGTTTAATGGTAGCTACGCTGCCTGTACATCCAACTAGAATATTTACGTCGTTTGGTTCACCGGGATTTGTATTCATGTTGATTTATATACATCAGAGTTAACTGCAATAATAGAAATTGAAGAGATGAGAATGGAATATTTTGTGAATATACGTGCGTACGATAAGTAAGTAGAAATACAAATCTAATAACCTTTTAACAAATAAAATGTCTTGTCCCCGAAGACCGACTCGCTGCTCACATGAGTTTGACAGATTGATAATAAACCTCTAGTTTTATTAGCAAGCTGTCAAAAACCTGCTGATTCTATTTTTTGACTATGGCAGCACAATAACAGTTTTGAGTTAAAAGCCCAACAGAGACAATATACTGCAAGCACGCTAAAATGACATTGTGGGCGTCTTGAATACGGATTATATTTTCTTGTTCTTTGTCGAAACCGCTTTCTAAAATAGAATTTATCAGTAAAGAATTTGAAAATAACCTTAATGCAAATTGCCATAAGACTTAGTTTTGCTTAATCATTTTCCATAACTCGGTTGGTTCGTACCATCCAACCTTTGACAGAACAAACATTATCCGCAGGTCGCGAAAAAAGTGAACACGAAAATAAACAATAATTTGCACTTGTTGTAACATAAACATTTTATCAATTCAGAAATGTTCCGTTTGAACTATGTTAATTGTTTTAAAAGTTTTGTTTGTATAAGTGTCTGTGCGGTTCATTCATGTTTTGCACAAGAAAAATGAAGAGGGTAAATAATATTTGCATTGTTCTAGTAATAATTAGGTTTATTTTCTAATTTCAACGAGTTTTTGGAACATGTTTTGCGAGTTTAAAGAAGACATAATGGACCGGAAATAGTTTAAATAAATTAATATGTCATATACGTCGATATTCAAGCTATATCTGTGAGTGAATGCAAATTTGCATATTATATTATGTTATTATGCGAACATGTTTTGTGTTTTAGTCTGGATCGATTCTTAAAATAGCGTCATTACCTTGTCTTGGTTTGAATTATTTATTGTACGGCTCGGAATACAGTTCGATCGAAAATGATGTTTCATTTTTAATAAAACTTTTAGAAAGTTATTTGTGATTAACTGTTGAATTCCTCAAATATTGCAGCTTTCCAAAATCGCACTTGGAAATTACACTCGATGTTACTCGATTATACATGCTGAAAAAAGATACTTAAGTGTTGTATTGAATTGAGGCCTTTGGTGTGTTCTGTTTTATGTTTCTTTTGTTTACTAAGTAAGTACCGACTGTCTTTGAACTGTGCTTTAAAACCAAAATCCTGCCATTAAAAAAATATCTATCAGCTTTATGCGAAAGAGAGCTGATAATTTAGTATTTTACTGTGATTATTAAATTATGATTGTATAAACCGATGTTTGAACAAATCAATGATATAATAATAAGCTTTAACAAAATGAGTACATTTATGTCACAGTTTTCTTAATATCACGGTACTACATTCCTGGGTGGGATTTGGCCTCCTTCACAAAAACTCTCCACTAGATCCGCTCCCTGACCATTCTATAGTCCTCAGGCCTTCCCATTCTCCTCCAATCTTCTTACGTAGTCAGTAAATCTCTTTATTCTATTTTATTTGGGGGACCAACAGTTTACATAAAAAAATAAGTATAAGGAATAAGTGATATAAATTTGACCATTTACAGGTTTCCACTGAGTATTATTTATAAGTGATTCTAGTGATTTTCAAAGAAATTGAAGTAAAATTAAAAAGATTATACAAAATAAAGAAGAAATATAAAAAGAAGTTACTCGTAATTTGTTATGGGGTCTGGAAAGGAAGGGGGTAGGGGGGGAGGGGTCGATCTAGTTGAAATGTATATGTGTGATTTTATATTAATAAAAGAACAAGAAAAAATAGTGTATATCTGTATAAAAAGAAAGTTAATAGAGTGGTTGGTAGTATGAGGTGAGTAGGTATCTGAAGTTATAAAGGCTCGATAGATCGCCGGTGTGACTTTATGGAGTGTGGTGTAGAGTTAAAGATGTCAAATTTTGAGTAGTGCGTTAAAAGTATGTGATGCCCGATAAATGAAGGAGTTTTGCTTTGAATTAGTGTTGCATCAAAGAAGGCTAAGAATTTGGTACGATCTGGTTAGCCTATTGGGAACTTGTAGTTGGATCTGTTGTAGGAGTTCTGAACAATCTGCGGTGGATCTAAGAATTTCTGCAGAAAGAGTATGTCAGCTGAGATTCTTCATTCCAACGACAACATATTAAAAAACGCGGCCGACTCTTAATGATTTATATGGGGACGGTAACTACGAAAATCTAGGTATCGTCTTCCTCAGTCTGTCTCAGGGTCGCTTCCACCGGGAACCTGCTTGATTATGATTTTCAATGTTCTGTCATGTGGAATTTTTTCTACATGTCCAGCCCATCGCTGTCTACAGAATAATAATAATATTGATTGGATTACTTCTATAGCGCTATTTTCATGAGAAAATCACCTCAAGGGCGCTTTACAACTAATTTATTTAACCTATAACTTAGATGTATAACTAAACAGCTTCGATTTATTACTAGTGGCTTATAACTCTAAGATTTATAATGAATGACTTACAACTAAGACTTATACCTAGCAACTAACTACTCTGACTTACATCTATGACTTATACTAGAGATATACAATTAAGACTTATAACCAGTGACTTAAAACTAATACATATTTATAACCAGGTGGGTCAATTCACATTACTGCTATGTTACTTATAATTATGGCTTAAAACTAGAGACTTATAACTAACATACATATTTACATTGACAGATACATGCCATGAATATTGCCAGTGCTGTCAGTCGTAAAGTATTAAAAAAGTTGAAATAGTTGAAGGTTAAGAAAAAAGAAGTGTAAGGAGAATATATTATGCGAATGTGAACGGAAGAAGAAGCCGGGGACGTCCGAGGAAGATATGACACGATCAAGTAAAAGAAGAAAGAACAGCCTACATTTATTGCTTATTTAAGCCGAAGAAGGGATGAATTGGGTAAAACAATGGCTTGATTCAAATTCGCTAACATTAAATGATGCAAAAACTAAATATATTAAATTTAAAATCCACACCAAGCAGACAGATAACTTCAACACAAACCTAAACATAAAAATTCATTAAAAAATGCTTAAATGTGAACCAAGAAGTTACTTGCAACTGCCCAAAATGGAATGAAGTACAAACCATAAAATACCTAGGAATAATTATTGATCAAATTGGAACTCCCAAGTTGAAAATGTAAGCAACAAATTAAAAAAAAAACTAACCTATTTTTTCAAAACAATAAGAAACATTTTAGATAAAGAACAATTAATTTAAATTTATTACATCTTAGAACAATCTCATTTACAAGGTCTTATCGGATGGGGAAATTCATGCGATTCCACTATAAAACCAGTTATCATAGCTCAAAAGGCAATTTTGAACATTATTCAGAACTCCTACAGACTATGTTTTTAATGTCTCTGAAACAATTATATATTCAAAAAATATTTTAATTTACACATTCAAAAACCAAGACAACTTTGCACATATTCGTACAAACTCGGGTCGATTCACAAGATCCTCATTACAACTTGCATTCAACCAACCTACAACTAAAACAACTTTTGGACAAAGAAATTTGCAATATTTCTCTATAAAAGTATTTAACATCCTCTAGCAATAAAAACCATTACAAAATTAACGGACTTCAAAAGAAGTATTTAGTTATGGATTGTGGACTTGTCCACGTGGGAAGGAATGAATATAGATATGATGTTTCAACCGAACAGAGTTTAACGGTCACAGTAGTTTTCTCCTAGATTTTAGAATTTTTATTAATTTATTGCATTATAATTTTCCTCTAGTAATATTTTAACATCATTAAAAATCATTTTATAATAGTACATATGCACATATAATATTTAGGTATATATATATATATATAAATAAGTAAAATATTGTATATAAGAGCTGAAAATGAGGAAAACAAATTGACCACGCAAAGAACACATGATGCGTCCAGTACAGACGGCAGGCTACTACTGACGACCACGTATCGTGGCACGGCGAGCGTAATCCCGCACCCCTCTGCAAAATAGCAACAAACTCAGAAATACATATATTTTGACAAATTTTTTCCTGATTTTTCGACTTCATTTTTTTCCTGTTGCGTTTGGTAAATATTTTAATTCGGAATCTATATACTATATATCACTATTCACATCTGGTTACTAAGCTGAAGCCGTTTCAAGCCTAAGTCATTTCAAGCAAAAGCCATTTCAAGCAAGAGGTATTTCGAGCAAGTCATTTCAAGCAAGAGCCATTTCAAGCAAAATCCATTTCAAGCAAAAGTCATTTCAAGCGAGGGCCATTTCAAGTAAGAACCATTTCAGGCAGAACCATTTAAAGCAAAAACTATTTCAAGCAATGTTTAGATTCTGAATGTTCGTCTTACCGTATGTTTGTATAAAAATAAAAAGATAGAATAACTTTTTATGCAATGCGTTTCTTGGGAAAATTATCTATGTACACAAATCGTTGACACGAATTGAACCCGGAATAGGTGCGCCGTATCATCACCAGTTTGATGTTGACTTAAGACATCTTTTAACGTGACTTGGGGACGATGTGAACAATAATGGCACATTTGAAATTCAAATATAACTCGCTCCATACACCGTTATGCTAATTTTTGTGTGTATTTGACCGCCGAAATATATTTTTTAGCAGACTGATAGTATTTAACTTCCTTTCATTGTTCAGTGTACTCTTAATGCCGGTGTATGGCAGTGAGGTATGGAACTGGCAGAGGAAGGATGAAAGCAGACTGAATGCTGTAGAAATGAGATCCCTGAGGCATATGTGCGGTAAAACCGTGTTACAAAATGTGGAGATCCGGAAAGCATGCAAATCTTAACAAACAGATTGCAATCTTTGAAGCACAATGTTAGGTGGGAATGCTGTCCTTTTCTACTGGTATTTCAATGGAAGATGCTCCAAGTAACTAGCGTCATTGATCCCTTCGGCAGCGGTGAACAGTCAAACGCGTGCATAACATTTGTACACGGTTGATATTTGTCACATGAGAACAGGTCGCTTCTATGACTCATTCTTGTGTTCAATAGCTCAGTTGTGGAATGATTTGTCGGCCTCTGTGTTTCCTCCTTCCTACAACATAGGTCTCTTCAAGACCCAGGTTCACTTCTTCCTTGGACAAATATCAACCAAACTTAATGATTCTTTTTGATATTAAACGTAAAAAGAATTGTATCCCATGCTTCTAATAAAAAACTAAAACTACTAAATATATAGAGAAAAAAAATAGAAAATTATCTCACTTCACAATTGTGTTTTCCTGTGCAAAGGTCATGTAGTCCCGTCTTACAGCGAAAATGAGGAAAATTCACTTTCTATTATTGCGATGGCCAATAATTGCACTTCCGTCATCACTGTTTCCATTTATAAGATCAAAGGGCTCATAATCCGTAATGTCGCAGTCCTTTGATACATCGTCCGCGATAGAACTGAGATCCGACATGGTGAAATATATTGTTTTAATTTATTATAACAGGACAAACAATATATATAGCCTAAGCGCTTCGTCGCAATTTTCATTGCTAACTCTGGCAGCTCCATAGCGCTGCACTGCACTCTAATTATGTCAATACGTAGTTAGATGTTATCAATGATTGTATTCATTATTAATACAATTAAATTTTTTATAATTTTTTATTGTAAAACTCAGAAACAACATTTCATTGAAACAGTGCACGCTGATAACCTTGTAAAAAATTAAATATGACTTTATTTATAAATATGATTAGGTACCGCACAAGATTTTCAACTGCGCAAAGCCGGTGGGACTATCGCATTTACAATTCGCGGTATGTTAGACTGGTGGAAGTGGGAAGAGGAAGGTTGGGAAGGGAAAGGTTGGGAAGTACCTGGCAATTCAGATTTGGTCACTAAACATGGCTACTGGCATTTCAAGCAATGTTTCGGTTCTGAATGTAGCAAATATATTTTAAAGAATCTATTTAAATATTTAAATAGTTAATCTGATAAAATCTATATGTGATAATTTTTTATTTGTACTCGGAGGTTTTGAACCTTTGACCTCTAGACAAAGTCACGTATCTTATTAAAGTCGTCTGTAGGCACGGGAACTTTGTAGATTATATATTATACTAATGGTTCCATGACAATTCAACCCAAGTTTGAATCAGTACACTTTTTAAAAGTGATTTAAAATCATTAAAAGTACAACAAAAACTAGCCGGACGACCTAATCTCACCCAATCTAATTTAACATTTATTTAAAAAATTTATAATTTATTGATCACATGTGCATTGAATTATCTGGTCATCTATACCAATAAATAGTTTCTCCCGAGTTTCAAAACTTTTTTCCCCGTTGAGCAATTGAAAAACATGGAACAAACTGTTTTATTTTTATTGCTAATGCGTTTAATCTGTAGAAGTGCGTTTAATTTTTTTTACAATTTAGGGAAGGCTCTGAGGGAAATTAGTTTCCTCGGGATCTCACTTTCCTTCGTCTGTCTGCTGCTTCCCACCCTTGTCCTTTTTCCCCACCCTTCCCCCTTTTTCCTTCCTCTACCCCTACCGGTAAGGAAGGGGAGGCTGAAGGGAGTGGAGGGAGAGAAGGGAATACTGAGAGTAAGCGTCCCTTTCAGGAGGAGGAAGCAAAGGAGAAGGAAGTTTAAAATAAATCATATTTCAAATCCACTATCAAACTATCACCAAAAGGCAGTATGATAATGGCTTTGAATATTTGAACAGCTGTCACAATAACAAATAAAAAAAACTTGCAGTACTTTATAATAGCATTATTAAATTTGATTTACATATTTTAAAACAAAATCAAATAAAAATAAAGTGTATTATGTCTGATATCTTTCCGGGCGTTTTTTGATAGGATACTTATAATTTGATACTTTTTGAATATGTCGATGGTGGGCCCCCTCTTAAAATATAGTTTTTTTTCTATTATCATTTAAGATAATATTAAAAAATCTCAAATGAAACATGAAACAGAAAAGACACAGAAAATAAAAATGTAACGGTTGCATCTGGGACTCAAACCCAGGACCCCTCGGTCTATCTGGGACCAGCGCTCTACCAACTAAGCTAATCACCTTATTGATTGGCTTAGTTTTGTTCGATATCGTATTTCAATTTAAGAGCTATTAATATCATCTTCAATTAATTTCAAAAAATTTTATCTGCTATCTTTCTGTATGACTGCACGATTCTGCCCGAATTTATTTGCAATAATAATAATAATAATATTCGGATGATTTTTATAGCGCCGTTTTTGTGAAAAATCACCTCAAGGGCGCTTTACAAATCTTACTTCCTATTCTTACATTATTCCTATATTAAATCTATGACATTTTTTTTTTTTTGACACTATCATTATACATTATTTATAGACCATATAAAGGATGCAGTTAAATTATCAAAACTAAATACGGCTTGGTCCAAGTTTTCATACATGTTTAATTGAAAAAAAAAATAGAAGCTATCTGTATTTATTCCTTACGATATATTGCAAGACGCTAATACGAATGATAGGAGTTATGTGAAGTTGGGCGGCGGGTGAGGACGGGAGCCGGGGGTACTGATCCTTTCTTCCAATCTTCTTTGTCTTTGTTGGTGACGCCCCTGGGCTGCGTAACGGACGCTCGGTGTTGGTTTGCCCATACGCCAGGTGGCGCTCGTCGGCCGGCTTCAGGATCTGGAAAGACCACATCAGCGTGTCGTCTATTTTTCGCCCCAGCCGGTGGTATCCTTGTGGGGGGCGGACCACAGCAGGCCGCGGAGCAGCCTTCTCGGGCACGTCCGTGGGCCGCATGATGCACCGGATCTGCTCCGTGAACTGGAGGTCAGAACTCAGGTCGCCGTGACAGCAGAAGATCTTCTCGTCAAATGTTTTATTTCCTATTGCGCCTTTCTCGGTAGCCACGAAATCTAATTTTGCGGATTGCAGTTGTGGTACAGTGTTCAAGGTTATACAGCGATATCTTTGCAGCTTATATATATATATATGATATCTTTGGCTCCAAAATAGCACATTCACCATTAAGTTTGAGTTTGAGTTGTCTAGCTCGTATACGATATTGTTTACAATCACCACAGTTCAAAGAATAACATTGTAAATCATTTACTTTGGGACACTTTTAACAAGCAAAAGGTCTTTTAATAAGCACATGTGTCGAACGCTTCGACCGACCGATGCTTTTGGGTTAGTTTAGAACGACGCGACAGATTTGAACTTAAAATATTTGGGTTTTTATTTGATTTTTTATTATAAACTTGATTTAAGCCCGAAACGGCCAGACTAAAATTATATGATTTTTATAAATGTAACCTATAAATTATTGCGGTTATTTTACACTACTTTAACACCGAAAAAATTAAGAACTAAGCAATATTTCCCAGATAAACTGGAGCGCTTATAAAAAGCTGCCGGCTGCTGCGAGAGCACCGAAATATCTGTCTGCAATCTATAATATATACTAGATACTTTTTTATCTTTCATTTGAGATTTGCTAATATTATCTTCTATTATTAAATATTACAATGAAGTTTTTAAGTTTCATTAAGCTATATGAACAATTTTTTTTTCTTGGTTAATACCGGTCATTGGAATTTAATGTGTGCTTTTTATGTAAGTAGAACATGGCAAAATAAAGAATGCGTTTGGCCCTATGTGTACCGCGCAGCTTTTCCAAAGTTACTCGGAATACATCGGGAATCCGGAAAGGTGATCGGTGATTTTTTTGATTGTTTGGTAATTGCAAAAAAAAAATTGGAAAAAAAAAACCTTTTTTTTTTAATAAGTAGAACATCTGCAACAGTTTCCCTAGTATGTTTGAATGCTCGACTCTATCTCTCAGGATTCATGGCTGAAATTGATGTATGAAGCACGGGAAGCGGAATGTATTTCCTGATACAGAAATGAAACCCTGGTATTGATAAAATATGAGGTTTATTGGTATATTAAATGTAACATTCACTCCAAGTCACCATCCGTGATTATAGGACCATCCTACCCACTTCGGGTACATGGTGTTGAAACGCTCGTTGGCGAATGTTAATCACAGCACAATTTAAACATTTAACTCCCTTTCCAAAAAACTCCTGGCTCTGTCCGCCGTGTCAAGTCACGTCCCCCGCGCCAACCTGCCTTCCCTGCCCCCCTCTTCCGTCGGATGTCTCCCATAGACATTTCCTCAAATCTAGTCGTAGACAATGGAAGTGGTGCCTTTATAAGCGGGGTCAGTATTTACGTTACACATCATTTTAAACGAATGTTGTGTTTCTGACTTATCTAGTAATTTTTTGTTCTATATAATTTTGTTATAAACTAAATTTATTTCATATCTTGTTGTATAAAAGGTAGTCCACCAGAAGGAATCCACAAATATTCTTTTTTTTTTGATACTATACATGTGTAAACTGATAAAATATAAACTGGTTTCCCGAAAATGAATAAATAAATAAGATGCACCCTAATCTGTAGGCTCCTTAGAGTCTAAGTAAACAGTTCATTGGATGCTAATTTTGGTGAGAAATACTTTTGGAATGCTCCCCAGATGTTGATATCATTGTCTGAGTGTGTTATCATTATTTGAAAATGGTGATTGCATAATATTGAATATCGATAGGGCGACCAAACTTTATTAACTAATAAACTTTATTCAGTATAGCATTCTTAATTCGCATTTTATTTTAAAATGACACTTTGATTGAACTTAATTACAATAAGAAACAACTATTTCAGTTGGGGGAGACACCTACTAAGAACCTATAAAATAGGTTCTAAGGTTCATAGATTGGGATTAATTTTTTTTTAATACGGACTTATGTACTGTTTACTAACCATATGGTGTTATATAACCATTTTTCCTATTTTTAAATAACCCAAACTAATACCCCCTTTAAATAAAAAAAAAAACCATCGTGCTGTTTCTCCGCAGGTCACAACAATAACTCGGTCTTGGCACGCACTTCTCGCTTTATTCACATTCATACATTCTTTTTTGTTATTCTGACATATGACATGGCCCGACATAAGTATTTAATTCACTTGATCGTTCCGTGTCTTCCTCAGGCGTCCCCGGCTTTTTCTTTAATTCAAATTCACGTCATATATTCTGCTTTCTTTATTTGTTTATAATATTTCTAGTAAAATTATTATGTATTCATGTTGATGCTGGGGTTGATCCTCTGTTGCCACCCTTTCTGAGTAAAGCCCTTGTTATAATCTGTACACCCGAGAGGTCAATGTCATATGTTCAAAAATACTGAAAATAATAATAATAATAACAAAGCATTTATATAGCGCAGTTTTGTGTTGTTTCACTTCAAGTGCGCAACACTATAAATAAACTTAAAAATGATTAAATAACTCCATTCAGTGGTATTCCTACAGTGCTACTTTTACATTCTATTTATACATTCTTAACATATTACATACATTCCTGCTTATTCTTAATACTACTCCTACAGTACTCCTTAGGTGCATATTCATAAAAAAATTACAAAATATTATACAGTATACATATGGCTATACAAAAATAACACATTCACAATATTACTACAAAAATAGTAACATTTTAAGACAGGAGTCGGGTTATGTTCAGCAATAACGGACTTCACATAAAAAATTTTAAAAATATATATACGGAGGAAACCGAAACCAAACAACTACCAGAGGCTTGAGGAAATGACTTTTTATAATAAATTGAAGAGAAATTAAAATTTATAGACAGTAGGATTTTTTAAATAATTTTGTTTTTAAAGCCCGTTTAAATTCAGTCAATTTCTGGATATTAGTAAGAGCTGGGGGAAGTTTATTCCAAATGAGAGGGCCATTTACACGAAAAGAGCGATCATAGTAGATCGCTCGATTTGAAATGAAAGTTCAATTAGACGATTAGTAGCATCTAGATCTGCTGACCTCAGAGTAAGCTGTCTATCACTTAAGTCCTGTCGGATGCATAGTTAAGATATATAGGCTGGCGCCATTCCCTGCAATGCTTTGAAGGTCAGTAAGCAGATCTTGAACTCTATTCTTTCAGGGCATCGAAGCCAATGAAGCTGATCCCTTAGAAGTGCGGTTATATGACAATATTTAGATTCACCAAATATCATTCTCGCCGCAGCATTGAAGACGGACTGGATTCTATTGAATTGTTTTTGAGGGAAGCCAGCATATGCACTATTACAATAGTCCATATGTGAAACAACGAAGGAATTTATGAGTGATTTTGCTCCATCAGAGGGAAGACATCTCCTGATTGATTTTACCTGCCTAAGATGGAAAAAACCAGAACTTACAGCTTTTGTAATTTGCGATTCAAGAGAAAGACTATTGTCTATAGTGAAACCTAGGAATTTTATTTCTGTAGAAGGATTTATATCTGTATCCTGAATACGTATTGGATTGGAATCAAGGAGGCCTTGCCTTCCAGGAGAAGCTATCCAAATAAATTCTGTCTTTGCTGGATTAAGTTTGAGTTTATTGACAGACATCCAATTTGAAACCGTATTAATGAAGCTAACTACATGAGTTACATACGCCATTTTGTTCGGAATTTCATTATCTAACTAGAGATAAATGACACTCTTCTTTAAGAGTCTTCGTCATGGAAATCGCTTTTGCCAAAATGAGTCCTATGTCACAATTCATTTAGAGGTAAACCAATTTTAAGAACTGTTTTATGCCCTCCTGTAAAATAGGCAAAATGGACATAGGCGCATTGACCTATTGGGTATATAACTGTGCTTTTAAATTTGAACAATTCCATACTGAAAAAAAATTATTACATTTACATTCGATGGTCTTCGTGGTTGAGTGGTTAATATCCTCGACTACGAATCCAGAGATAGCGGATTAATATCCCGGCGGGAGCCAATATATTTTTTTAAATTATTTCTGTATGTTCCAGGGTGTAAGGTACTCTCAGTATCGCCCTGGTGAAAGACAAACATTTGCTTGAAATGGTTTTAGCCGTGTTTGGTGACCAGAACTGAATAGCCAGGTTCTTCCACACCTTCCTTTTTCCTATCTTCTTCTCCTACCCATTACCTTCATCCTCACAACATACCGCAATTGGGGATGCCATAGACCCACTGGATCCACACAGTTGGGACCAGTTGGGACTCTTGTGCAGTATTCAATAAAAAAATGTAGAGGCCCATATTAATCTAAGCTTTGGTCACCCCAGTTATTCACAAAATGGCTTTTAAAAATAGATTTTATACAACAGTCATACTGCAAAGCAATATGTTGGTAGAATCAGTCAGTATTATATGGACTTTTGATAAACGTTGATTAGTTTCCAGTTTCCGTTGATTAGTTTCCCAGTGAATACAATTTAGCAATAGTTTACTGTGGCATTTGTTCCTATGAACTTTTATCTAAGCTATTTCGTACTCAACATAATAAGGTAATTTATTATACAGCATCCAAACAGATCAAAAGAGAATTCTTTAATCTTCCCTCTTGATCAAAATCAATATCAATCACCGTCTACTAATAAACTTTCCATATTCCTTTCTATTTTTAAAAGTGTAATTAATGTATCTATCTACGTAATACATAATAAATTAGGCATTAACTAACTGACTAACCGACCATGAGACTGTTTGACCCCAGGGGTAGGCGGAGAAGTTAGAACGCCGCCCACCTCCGTCCCGTTCTCGCTTTATACACATTAATTTATAGTTATTTTTTATTGTTTCGCTTTGAAAGGTTGTTTCGAGTACATAATTGATTCATTTATTTGATTTGATCTAAACTATTTTTACATCTTTTGCATTTTGCCACATGTATATCTCGTGGTTGTCATCGTTCCTACTCGGTCTGTTTTCATTGTTTGGCCAAGAAATTTCCAATAGAAAAGCTGTGCAAATTTCATAACACTAGAGCTCATCGTTTGAGAGTCTTTACTGCTTCACATATAAGATAAATTTTTTAAAAAGGCAAGCAGACCGTTTTTTAGTCCAAACGCTGTGATGAGCTGGCCATGTTGAAAGAATACTTTCTTTTGGTACCCCCCACCTTATTGGAGGTTGGATTTCATCAGGACAAACTTCACCTGTTATTTCCTTGCTTAGTTGGTATTACTTTTGATAATTTTTATTCTATTGATAAATAGTACAATTTTTATTTTTATTTAACCGCTTGTGTGCCAACGATGCTGGAGCGGCACTCTGACATTTGCACCCGTTGTGTGCAAGCAATGCCGGAGCGGTACTGTGACATTTGCACCCATCGTGTGACAACGATGCCGGAGCGGCACTCTGACATTTGCACCCATTGTGTGCAAGCAATGCCGGAGCGGTACTGTGACATTTGCACCCATCGTGTGACAACGATGCCGGAGCGGCACTCTGACATTTGCAGCCATCGTGTGCCAACAATGCCGGAGCGGTACCCTGACATTTGCACCCATTGTGTGACAACGATGCCTGAGCGGCACTCTGACATTTGCACCCTTTGTGTGCCAACGATGCCAGAGCGGCACTCTGACATTTGCACCCATCGTGTGACAACGATGCCGGAGCGGCACTCTGACATTTGCAGCCATCGTGTGCCAACAATGCCGGAGCGGTACCCTGACATTTGCACCCATTGTGTGACAACGATGCCTGAGCGGCACTCTGACATTTGCACCCTTTGTGTGCCAACGATGCCAGAGCGGCACTCTGACATTTGCACCCATCGTGTGACAACGATGCCAGAGTGGCACTCTGACATTTGCACCCATCGTGTGACAACGATGCCGGATCAGCATTCTCTAGCAAAGCACCCGACTGAACTCGATTTTATATTATTTTCAACCTTAAAAATGCTCCTAGTATTCTAAAATATATTTTATTCGCTTTGCAAGGAAATAATATATCTTAATATTAATCAATCTTGTCATTTCATCACGTGCAAACATATTTTTTTTTTGTAAAAAAGAACATCGCCATTGTGAAAGCGACATCGACCTTGCAATGACGATTTTTAATGTCGTATTACCATATTAAATTTATTTAGGGAAAACATTTATTTTATTTTCACTGTGAAGGACACTTTTTTGGCATTATGAAAATATAATAAAACCATAAAAAAAATTGTTTGAATTTTCTTTATTTGGGCGAAATCAATCATTTATCTGAAATATAAGTAGCTATTCTGGGGAAACTACTTATGCTATATACGTACAATTTTGATAAATACATTAACACATTATCTAGTAAGACAGTACAATTTACAAAAACATCATTTTGCCAAACAATAGTGAGTAATTGTGAAATTACCGTCAAGTAGCACATGCTGTGGAACACTCCATTTTATGGTTGGCATACTCGGGGGGTTCGTATTTGGCGGGAACGTGGCACACCAGAGGTTAAAAAAGTAGTTGTGTATTATTATAATTAAATCGATCATTATAATTATGTCTGGTCATGTCCGGTTAGTGGCCGAGTGGTCCAAACCTATGGGTTCTCACCACCTGCTAGCTAAGTTCTCCAACATTGCACAAGCAAAATTTCCGCTTTTAATGAAGGTAGTAGGGGGAATTCAATCATTGTCAGGTTATTTGTCACCTGGGAATGTTAGTCTTTCAAATTTCCCATAAATTATGCTGAAAATACATAGGGGTTTTGTTTATATGCAAACGGATTATATTTGTTATGAGTATAAACCTATATTTCTACTTTTATCTCGATATTGGAATTAATAAAAAAAAAATTATTATTGCATTTCGCTAAATAACTTTTCCACCATTAAATTAATCCCCGACCTCTACACTAATAACAATCTATTACTAGCGTGCGTTTCAATTGGCTTAGAAAATTATTATTGCATTTCGCTAAATAACTTTTCCGCCATTAAATTAGTCCCCGACCTCTACACTAATAACGATCTATTACTTGCGTGCGTTTCAATTGGCTTAGAAAATTATTATTGCATTTCGCTAAATAACTTTTCCGCCATTAAATTAATCCCCGACCTCTACACTAATAACAATCTATTACTTGCGTGCGTTTCAATTGGCTTAGAAAATTATTATTGCATTTCGCTAAATAACTTTTCCGCCATTAAATTAATCCCCGACCTCTACACTAATAACAATCTATTACTTGCGTGCGTTTCAATTGGCTTAGAAAATTATTATTGCATTTCGCTAAATAATTTTTCCGCCATTAAATTAATCCCCGACCTCTACACTAATAACAATCTATTACTTGCGTGCGTTTCAATTGGCTTAGAAAATTATTATTGCATTTCGCTAAATAACTTTTCCGCCATTAAATTAGTCCCCGACCTCTACACTAATAACGATCTATTACTTGCGTGCGTTTCAATTGGCTTAGAAAATTATTATTGCATTTCGCTAAATAACTTTTCCGCCATTAAATTAATCCCCGACCTCTACACTAATAACAATCTATTACTTGCGTGCGTTTCAATTGGCTTAGAAAATTATTATTGCATTTCGCTAAATAACTTTTCCGCCATTAAATTAATCCCCGACCTCTACACTAATAACAATCTATTACTTGCGTGCGTTTCAATTGGCTTAGAAAAATTAATTTGAAAAGTTTTTTCTACCGAGAAAACGGATGCACCACAAATGAAAAAATGTTTCTTTCTAAATAGACACCATGAATGATGACTACAATAGCTCTGAAACGTACATGTATTGCATCACCCTTCGTTCCAATACGTGCTCCGAAATATGTATAAGGGCAAGCGATGCGTAGTCCAAATGCCCAGATCTCCCGTCAGTTTGATAGTCTTATGATATTTATGGTTAAAACTGTAGCAAAATTTGTATACTATACAATGTATCACTCATCATGTCAGACTTTACTCTGACCTCTGAGAAATCCCTTTACGCGTACACTTCCACGCGGAGGTCAGTCGATCAGTGCATCGACCCGTCCTCGGAAGTGTGGTGACTTTTTTTACCCAAATTATTCTTATATTTCGGCCGATGTGGCGTATCGGCGGGAGTTTCGGTGTGTACTGTGGAGTGAAGATCGAGGAGCGTGGTCGGAAGCGATCGCGTGGGAGACACTAATGAATTCCTCGACGACCTGGAGGAAGGCCCATGTCTCCGTCAAAACATCAACATCTTCAAGACATTTGTGGACAGCAATGAAAAGGAATTTGATCCTTCCATGTCTCGAATCACCGTCGAAGAGATGTTGGATGATCTCACTATTAACAATGTACAAATGGGAGAACAGTAAAATATGTACATACATTTTAAACTTGTCAAATTTACTTTTTTTGTCAATTTGCTATCTATTGACAAGTAATAAATAATATTTAATTAATTTTTATTTTTTTATTAACAAACTCAAATTATTATTTAGTTCATTTTTAACAATGGAAGTAGGAAGAAAGGTGATGTTACATTATATATTAAATGAAAGAAAAAAAAAAACCCTTTGTAATTAATTGATCTATTTATTAATAATTTCAAAGTGTTTTTTTCTTCTTTTAATATTTAGTTTATGATTCATTCATACTATAATTATTACTCGTTTTGTATTAACCTCCGTGGCAGTGCGATAAGATTCTTGGATCTGGGCCCAAAGGTAGCGGATCCAAACTATGATAAAGTGCACATAAAAGTTTGTAACTGATTTTCAGATATCGTTGTTGCGCCAGCAATACCGTGTCCAAAATATTATTTTTTTGCAGAATAAATTACCTACATTATTCAAAATTATTATATTATTAAAGGTACAAAGGTATTATTAACCATAGCCTACGATATGTCTGGGTGACCAAACCGTCACGCTGAGAATTTTTTTCATTTGTTTTTTATGAGTTATTATTAGGTATCAGATGATATGCATTTCCGTATTATAGGTGATGAGACTACGATGCTCTGGCCTTTATATTCCCAATTGAATTAATGGAAAATTAACTAAATATAAAATCATTGTAGAAAATAATAATATAACATAACCTAAATGAAACATGAAACCGGAAAAAAACAACAGAAAATAAAAAAATTTCAGTTGCATCTGGGACTCGAACCCAGGACCTCTGCCGCCAATCCGGGGCAACCGCTTAACCAACTTAGCCAATGAGACCAGTTCAATTTATGTCATCTTCATCGATATCATATCTCAAATTCAGTATTTGTCAAATCACTAAATATAACACTCAATTACCCAATAATTCAATTGCGAATACATGTAATGGCCATGAGTGTTGTAGTTTCGTCAGGTTAATAATTTAATTTTAAGAATGCTAGTGAATGAAACAGATGTGTCGAAAACGGTAAGGTCAGTAATAAAATTAAGTAACAAATGTACATAGTGGATAAAACTCATCAAACAAAATGCCTAGAAATTGTTACATAGTTAATGCCCAAGAAATACAAAATATACTTATAACAAAATAAATTCTTAATCTATTATTTAAGATTACAGGATTATGGTTATTATTTGATTTGTTCTTCGTGTTTTTAATTGGAATGTGTAGGTCAACATTCTTAGCATTAAAACTAAGAAACTAAAAGATGGTGAACTAATCGAAAATTCCAGTAGTTATTTATCGATCAGGTCGAGTTTGTATATTTGGGAAGTATGTTTACGAGAGATGAAAAGACTGATTTTGAAAGAAGGGTGAAAGCAGGAAACTCCATTAACAAAAAGTTGTCCAAAGAAGTGAAGCTAGCAGTCCACAATGAAGTGCTAATACCAACCCTGATGTGTGGCAGTGAGGCATGGAATTGGCAGAGAAAGGATGAAAGTAAACTGAATGCCGTAGAAATGAGATCTCTGAGACGAATGTGTGGTAAAACCATGTATGATCGTGTGAAAAATATTGAAATTCGTAAAGAATGCAAGGCTGATGTAAGCGTAATGAGTAAGATTAAGAAAGGGACGCTTAGATGGTTTGGGCATGTAGAGCGAATGAACGAAGAAAGGAGTGTAAGAAGAATGTATGACGCGAATGTGAATGGAAGAAGAAGCCAGGGACGCCCGTGGAAGACATGGCACGATCAAGTGAATCAAATACTTGAGTCGGGCCATGTCAGATGTCGGAATAACAGAAGAGAATGTATGAGACGTTGTATGAAAGTGAATGAAGCAAGACGTGTATGCCAAGATCGAGTTGTTTGGCGGTCCGTCCTCTCTGCCTACCCCTGTGGAGAAACGGCGTGATGGTTAGTTAGTAGGATAGAGCCTTGGAAAAAAAATGTATATATATACATCCCGCTATCATTACCGCGTCTTCTAATAGACAACTTTCATTTAACCCGGCTTTCAGCAATCATTCTGCGTTCGGTATGCGGAGAAACGGTGTGATGGTTAGTCAGTCATTTTTGGTGCATATCTGTTACAATCTATATATTAATTTCGACAGGGAGTTAATTTTAAAATAGTTTGATTTTGACTCATATTCGCCCACATCTCGCTCTACATTAAGTCAATTATAGCGTGAATCGCATCTGTGCAAACTCGGAGTTCATTTGTCTTTTAAATCATTCATATTTGATTGACTTGTTCATACCTCTCGCACTTCAGTGAGGTAGACACTTGCTTGATCTCCATAAAGTTACCCAATTTCGCTCAGTTTATACAGAGGTCCTGAAAATATTAACAGTTTTAATACAATTCTGCATTATTTTATATGTAAGTTTTTTACTTAAAGTTGAGAGATATCGCAAGTGAAAAAAATTCAGGGAATACTTTGTTTACGTCAGTTAGTGGTTCAACCACCGGCTATAGTGTACCTACAGTGGGTGGCCATCACATTAGGACCGCGCAATTTTTTTACAATAGTTTGTTTTATTTTGAAATTAAAAGTTTCAAATTCACATGTGAATACTTTTTTTTATTTTTTATTATTATACGATGAGTGCGTTCTATTCTTAGTAAATAAAGTCTTATTGAAATGTTTATTAGTTGGCAATTCTGGAAAGCAAGATCTTATCATGACCAGAGTTGCCAGAAACCATAAGAAAATCAATTGCAATCATGCTACGGTGTATTGAAGTCATGATTGTTAATAAAGGCGTTTTCACCAAATATTACAATAACTTTAATAGTTTTTTATAGCATCTACTAAATGTCTGAAATGTAGTGATTCTTTGTTTTATTTTTACTAAACAGCAACCCTTGAATGAAAATATAAGCTTTAAATTGCACTGTAATTATAATTTTAAGCTTGAATGCTTGAAAAAATATCAGAATTTGATAATTGAGAAAAATGTATTCCACTGGTTCTAATGTAATTCCCACCCACTGTATATTCTAAATATAAACAAATTAGAATGTTTTATTTCAATCACCCAATTTTGAATTAATATTAACAAGCAATTAAGTGCGCACCTCTCTCTCTACCTGTAATAATATTACATTCAATTATGAGTTTCTTCTGCAGGTCATTAAAAAAATACAAGTGATGACTTAATTGAAATTAAACAACACAATTTTCTTTGTGTGTTCGTCCATTAGTATATTAAAAATACATAGGTATATTGTTTATACACATCGTTTATAATAATATCAGATATTGATAAGAAAATTTTGAAAAATAAATACCTACAAAATAAAATACCAAATCAAAGGTTTCAAATTATGATTAAATTTATGTTCTTATATTATTCTTATCATGTTTTTATATTTAGGAATAATAGAGTAAAATAAAATTATAAAATTTAAAAAAAAAACATTGAATTGTAGGTAGGTACCTACCTGCCTAATAACTCATGATTTTTAATTAGGGAATAATTAAGAAAAACAAAGTCATGTATCGATTTACTTTGGGAATAGAAATAAATTTTAGTCACCTCTGTTCAGTGTAACTGGTAAAACGCTAGCTTGTATGAACTTTTCACCCATTTACAAAAAACTATTCAATCTCAAAATAATAATGTGTAATAGGAATAATATGTAAGGTATGTAAATAATATAATGTAATATGATGTATAATGTAAGTATTAAAATAGGTTAAGAATAATATGTATGTCTTCAGTTAATTAATATAATATGTATATATTTAAGTCTAGAAAGTGAAATAATTATGTATCTCTTTTAACTTAATAAATAATAAAAAAAAAAAAAAAAAATGTTTTGATAACGATGCTAAGATATAGGTTGAGTTAGGTTAGGTTTGGTTGGTTTGTTTGCTTAAGTGAGGTATATTTAGGTTAGGTTAGGTTCGGTATTATTGACTGAAATGTTCGGGTAGCTTAATTTAATAGTAACATATATTATAAAAATATGAAATTGTGCATGTCAAATTATGATTTTAATTAGGTAATAATAAAGAAAAATTAATTCAAGTACCAATTTGCAAGCATAAAAATATTACATATTTGTAAAATGTGAAATGTAAAAGTATGATCGAGTGAAAAATGTTGAGATTCGTAAAGAATGCAAGGCTGATGTAAGCGTAGTGAGCAAGATTAAGAAAGGGACGCTTAGATGGTTTGGGCATGTAGAGCGAATGAACGAAGAAAGGAGTGTAAGGAGAATATATGACGCGAATGTGAATGGAAGAAGAAGCCGGGGACGCCCGAGGAAGACATGGCACGATCAAGTGAATCAAATACTCGAGTCGGGCCATGTCAGAAGTCGGAATAACAGAAGCGTTGTATGAATGAATGAATCAAGAAGTGTATGCCAAGATCGAGTTGTTTGGCGGTCCGTCCTCTCTGCCTACCCCTGCGGGGAAACGGCGTGATGGTTAGTTAGTTAGTTAGTTATTTGTAAAAAGCATTAATTTTGTGGCTCGCCATAATTTACAATAAAAAACACATAAATTTTTTGTAGACCACTTTTATTTTATTAACACTACCGGTTTCGGAAGCACCCTTCCTTCGTCAGGAGAATATTATGACTAACTTATGATATAGAATATTGACAAGACATATAAATTTTAGGTGTTGGAGTGGGGGGTAAGCAAATGGGTCGGGGTAATTGTAGGATTTCCGGGAAGAACAGAGCGGTTTATTGGAAGAATATTAAGAATGGGACTAAAAGATAAGTTAATTTGGTTATTTAAAATACTAGCATTATTATTCAGGGATTTTCTAATTTAGAGTGCTTGGAGACAGAAGGACTGTGGCACACCCAAAGGGGGAATGTTGTGGGGCGGAATAATATTGGGGAGGGAAAGGAGAACATAGAAGTGGACCGTTGGGAAGTTCCCAGCAATACAGATCTAGTTATTAAACATATTTATTTTCATGTCAAGCAACATTTCAATTCTGAATGAAGGGTCTCCAAAAAAACCATTTAATAAACTTCATTTACTCATCGCCGGGTTGGTATGAACCCGCAACCTCTAGGCCAGAGTCAATTCTTAGCACTTTGCCATGGATGTCATAATATTCAATAATTAATTATTTAAATAAAATATGAATAAACAAGCGGCAACGTCGCAAGACGCCGGTTTGTAGGCAAAATGAAATACAATATATAAGTTTGATGCAAAGTTTGTTATAAAATGAAAGAAAATATACGTCGGACCCCTTATTCCCTCTAATGTGAAAGGAGTTCTGATGGGTGGGTCGGTGAAAGGAGGTTTTTTTATTTTTGTGTATTTTTAAATTAAAGTTTTTCGAAAATTTAAATACGTTGCTACATTTATGCACTTAAAAGAGATGAAATATACTTTATTGAAAACAATGTAAAATCAAGTCCTTCAGATGGACGCCATACCGTGGGATCGGTAAAAGGACGCAATAATGATAGTGGGATTTATATATATTATATACATATAGACACATTTGTACAGCACCCTTGATGTGATCTTTCACAAAAAAATGGCGCTATACGAATCATCCAAATATTATTATTTTTAGCTAAATAAATAATTTTTTGATTTTTTTTGATACACACAACAATAATGTTTTAAATCTGACGATTTCAGCTACCACATATAGTTATAACGAAATTGTAAATTAATCTTTAATTATTTGTTTACATCACTATTATTTTTTTATATACTTTTGCTTACCGGGTTTCGCCATTACCGTAGCTTCTTCAGTGCAGTAGTAAATATACTGCCCCGAAGAAGCTACGGTAGTGGCGAAACCCGGTCGGCAAAAGTATATAACAAATAAAAGTGATTTATACAAAGTTATTGTTTTATTTTTTAAATTATAATGTCATATCACCAAGTTACAGCTTCATATGAAAAAATATTTAATTATGTGATTTCTTTCTGCGAACATGAACCCTATTTATATCTTTATGGATCGTTGGTTATTTGAAAAATTTTAAAGTATAACTCTTTTTTAATTTTGTGATTATTTAACAGTTTATTATATTTATTGTTTAAGTAACGGACTATTATTATTTTTTTAAATTGTATATTTTATTTGTCATTCTAGATGTTCAAATGCGGGCTGAGCAGAAAGCGCCTCATCTACTGCACGGTGGCGTCAGCTCTGCTCGGCTGTGGGATACTCCTCTACACTTCTAGCGAGATCACTGTGGACGCTCGAGTGGCCAGGCTGTAAGCAATGCTTACTTTACTAACTAACCAACAATCACCTCATTCACCCATCTCCGCAGGGTAGGCATACACCATGGAATAACATACAACTCTGTCTTGGTCATGGATAATAGAAACAAGGGAGATGGGTCATTAACCTTCATTAGTGTGAAACGGCGCGCACAATACGTGTCGCCAGCATTGTTCACCCATACTACTTCAAATCGGGTCGATTTACAGCAGTGCCCCCTGTCTTTGTTTCTACCAACACACCAAACGCATTTCATTGGCTCCGCCGCTTTGATAGTCCATGCAGTTTGGTCATAGCTCGATGACAGTCACCACGCTTCCATGCTATGGAAGTGTTCTCCCTTTGTCTGTGTGCACTATCTATGGTTTGGATACAGTACATACTCACCGTTGCTCTTCTGTTATTCTGACTATTGATGTAACCCAGCACACCCCGGCTACGTGATTTACTTAGTTGTGTCTTTATTCATTGATTTAGTTTCCTAATTGTCAGATCGTGTTACACTATTGCTATCATTTGTCTCGCTGCTGGGCTCGAAACACACAAGGACCGAAGGATCCATTATAATTTTAAAGTTACATCCACCAGACTATAATAAGTATTAATTAATTATTTCTTCAATAAAAGTAAAAAATAATAAGTTTGTATATTGTGTATCCCGATGAGGGAGGATTCACTTCCGAAACATGCTGATATTTATGTATTACACAGTGATGTACACAAAATATCTTAATAATTAATTGTTAATTTTTTTCCACTTTCCACCACCGAATAAACATTTACTTTGAATTTGAGTAAAATCGGTAGTCATATGACAGAAGGGCCCAAATGTTAATTTCAATATTGTTCAGGAGAGCAAAAATAAGATTTCGATCAAGTCCTCCAACTGACATATTGGGCCAATTCTCTCGTTTTAACCCATTTTATATAGCCCTGTGTGTTTCCTTATTAATGTAATAGAGATTTTTGATAAAATATTGGAAATGGGCTATTCTTTTGCTTTTAAACTTTGCACATTAATCGCATCAAAAATGAAATTTCTTTAACTTTCATCTTTTTCCCCTTTTACATGGTACAGTTCTCACTTAATTATACCAATCGCAAGTCTTTGCCTTTTCTATTCTTTGTAACTGTGTTTGTGGGCTACTGACAGGTGTATCCTTTTACCACACTCGAGAAAGAGCATTTTGGAACGTTTTTTGAAGAAAACTTGAAAACGAAAAAAAGTGTAGATGGAATGACTACCGAAATATGGTCTTATTGTAGTAGAAACACAGAGTAAATCAGGTCAAACTATGTATTTGCACGATGTTCGTATTAGACTGTACATATCCAGCTCTTTAAATAAAATGTTACCAGCGCGCAGACCCGTGAAAAATAACTAATTAATTAAATTTAAAAAAATTGAAAAGTGCCGAGTATAACTGCTTGGAAGGCAACTACGCTGACCATTACACCGCCAACTTGTAAGAATGGTGGCATACGTTCATTGTATGTACTGAAGATAAGAATGATGTATTTTTGAATCTTAGGCTGCTCTCTGACGGTCCGCTGAGAAACGAACTTTTCACTCACTACTGGAGACACTGTGCAGAAAAGTCCCACAATGGACTGCGTTACAAACCGTTACCTTACTTTGGCAAACTTGACTTTCCTATGCAGTGTCTGCAGTAACGAGTGAAATGTTCGTTCCTCACCGGACCGTCAGAGAGCAGCCTTAGAATTAGATTGTTACATACTCACATCACATCACAATCACAGCCGAAATTATATTGTTTAATTAATTACATAGGACTTATATTATGGTGTCTGAGGTATGTGTAACGAATGATAGTCAGACTTACCCTAATTCAAAAGGTGGTTTATTATAGGTATATATATTACATTTAATAATTAAGATTACTTACGTGTGTATCATATATCCAATAATTTCGATATTGGATACATGATATACGAGAAGGTGATGAGATACAGCTCGTCCCGAGTCTGTAGTTTCGAATGCCGTTGTTTTTGATAGACTCGTCCGGAATGGTTTTCCGCAAGTAGTGTTTTTGTCTGTGTCCAGGAGTTGGCTACAGTGCGTAAGATTTCCTTCCTGACTAAGTGTTTTGTTACAGAATGAGCCTGGCTGCCATACGTCAGAGCATCCTGCTGGACCCGGGAGGGCCGTGCAACTTCCCCAACCTGCCGGTGAACGCTAGCTCCATGCTGAAGTTTGTGAAGCAGGTGGCCCCGCTACAGTGTTCCAAGGGGGGCTCGGACTGGGCCATATGTTTGGTGAGTCAATTCAAGTGGCACTATACCATTGCACCGTCAAGAAACTCAGAATACCCATTCACAGTTGATATCGTCGGGAGCGTGAGAATGCATCGTTTCTCCAACTCCTTCTAATTTACAACGGTTCGCATGTGGATTAGTGTTGTATCAAAATATAACTAGCCCTTGGAAATAATAGCTAGATGCCGTCAACGCCTAACGTTATTGATGAAAATTAGCGTCTGCAGTTGGAATATTATTCAACACAACGTAATGCAGTCTATGTATTATTTTAGCAGTCTTAGAGCCAAATAAATAAAAAGATGTAACAGTTTATACTTCGTGAACGATATTATGTGAAATTTCGAATGTACTTTTTTTGGTTATGTACCTTCCTACTAGATGTCTTTGTAGATTTTTCTATCCAATACGTAGCGCCTGGCGTCGAGTAATTCTGCCGGTGGCAAGTAAAGTATTGCTGTTACGGTCCCAACGTTTCAACAGTTGGAAGTCCCTAATTCATTTTTATTTATTTTAGAAACAAACAGTACATGTATAAAATGAGTGGTGCACAAATTACAAGGTTTTAGAAAATTATTACAAGGATCGGTACCAATGACATGTCTCTATGTAATATCTAGTAAATATACATTTTAGCGGGTCGGGTTAGTACAATGCTAGGAAATGATACATGGTAAAGATATAAAGGTATATGAAAAAGGTGTATAAGTGTATGTGTCCTTTTTTTTTTTTTTTTTCATTTAATACATAGAAAATATTTAATAGTACAGATATATCTTAATAGCTAATTACAAAAAAAGTATAAATTTATTTACCAAAAAGTGCCCAACTCAATAGAGAAAGATTTCTCATGTTTGAGTTAGGGAGCACCGCCATCTAGCGACTAGTGAATAAATAAAAATAATAGAAATAAAAGTACATCAAAAATGTAATACAGATAATGTTTGTATTGTTGTACACGATAGTTACTACAAAATAGAAGGCTAAAAGTATGTGATACTATAAATCCAACAATAAGGCGCATACAAGATATAAACAGTACATTCATATTTCGAAAGACCTGATCGAATATTTCTAGAGGATATGTTGCCCCCCTTTTTTTTTAAAATTTATATACATTATTTACAATTAAGATTTGGGATTAATGATACATGGTAAAGATATAAAGGTATATGAAAAAGATGTATAGTGTATAAGTTTATGTGTTCTAATGTTGGGATTCTATAATATTGTTTAGATTTTTATTTATTATTTTTGTTGATTGTGTCAACGTCGGCATTATTTCCAACGGTTATATTCAACGGTTTACAATCGCCAACGATAGCGGCGTTTGCGTTTTTTTGAATTGTGGTCAACGCCCATTACTAGTACACAGTATAGGAAGGTTATACATTGATTTTCTGCATTATATTTAAGATTCTGATTTCTTTTCAGGGACACATCTGCAAAGTAAAACCGGAGCTGATGGCGCGCATGCGCTCAGTGACGTGCACCTACTCTGACGTCCTGTGGAAGAGTGACAGTGAAACGTCCCTGGCAGATCCCGTCACCGTGGACAACGCTGACGAATATCACCTCAGAAACTCTGACTTTGTGGTGGCCGAATGTGAGGGGAAGCAGAAAATCACAGGAATCTCCGAAACGTAAGTGTTAGGCCTCGGTTTTATTTTTTCCCTGCTATTTGAATATCTGTGTGAGACTCAACTAGCAGCTACTAAATATAGCGGCGACTCGATTAGAACATGTTCAATTCTAGTCGCTAGTCGTCAAATTTGACAGTCACATAACCAGCATCTAGTCGCCGCTGCACAGCACTACTGTCGCCTCGTCTGACATCCCAAATCGCTAGTCTCAAGTCGCTTTCTCAAGTTATCAGCCTAGACTGTAGGACATTTCATGCGCTACTACCTGCTTGTACCTTTTAATTCAAGTAGCTCCATGTGACTGTTTACAACAAGAAGTAGCAATCACTCGTCGCGATAATGCAGCAGAACAAGACCCCCGTGTGACTGAACCTTTAGAATTTTAATAATGCTAGTGTAGATATCTGTTTTATTGTCGTACTTTTATATGAAACATGAAAATTTGTGATTTTCTTGTATGTATTTATAATAAGGGTAAATTAGGGTAGTGATAATATTGCACATTTGCATAATGCACTCTTTTTTTAATCTGATCCTCGCGGCTCTCACATGTGTGATCCATCGGCGGCTATCCCCGTACATGGATGTCGCATATGTGATTCTAGAAGTTTATTTCTAAAAAAACATACACTGTGTCGAAACATGCCACGTGAAGAGACAGATTGCGTTAAAACGCAGTGTTGTAAAGATGAATAAAAAACTAATAAGGAATTTGATTAATTTGCATTCATAATCATTAATCAGACTGAATGAATTAATTTGTTTCATTCAGCCTTGTTCACCCGTGTCTAATGGATAGACTCCTGCCTATGTATGACCCCATTTATCCCTGCTATGTGACATCACTTACATACCTCGAGAAGAACAAAATCATTAACGACCGCCAGTACGGATTCCGGCGGAACCGCTCGTGCGGTGATCTTCTCGCGTATGTGACGCATGTTTGGGGACGGTGCCTGGAACGTTATGGTGAGATTCAAACGGTCTCACTGGACATTTCTAAGGCCTTTGACCGTGTTTGGCACCGATGACTTCTCAACAAACTGCCTTCTTACAGACTTCCCGTTTCCTTGTGTACGTGGATTGCCGACTTTTTGAGGGAGAGATCGATTCAGACGGTTGCTGATGGTTTCATCTCTTCCTCGCATTCAACAAATGCTGGCGTCCCACAAGGATCGGTTCTATCTCCGACATTGTTTTTGTTGCACATCAATGACCTCTTGACATGTGCACCAATCCATTATTACGCGGATGACAGTACAGTCCATGATTGCTTTTTGTTTGACAAGCCCCCAAAGGGCACACAAACTCCAACGGCTCGGAGGGCTTTGAAGCAAAGGATGGACGGTTACCTCGAGAGGGTCTCCTCATGGGGTAAGAATAACATCGACGAATTTAATGTTTTAAAGACCCAATCATGTCTGATTACGTCTAAAAGGGATCGAAATGACAATCTAGTCTCCTTTAATGGAAGCAATCTTCCCAACAAGCCCTCCATTGATATGCTTGGTGTAACCTTAAGTGATCAGCTCAGGTATGGGGCTCCATCGAAACCCGAGTAAAGTTAGCCTCTCAGAAGCTGGACGTATTGTACAGAGCCCGCAGATACTTTAATAGTACACAACTACTGACCCTGTACAAATCGCAAGTGCGCCCCATTGTAGAATTTGGCAGCCACCTCTGGTCGGGAGTACCAAAATATCTGAAAAAAAACCTTGACCCTGTGCAGAAACGGGCGGTCCGTTTGATAGATTCACCTATCTTAACAAATGGGTTGCAATCTTTGGAGCACAGACGTCGGGTGGGAATGCTGTCCTTGTTCTACCGGTATTTTAATGGAAGATGCTCCGAGGAACTGGCGTCATTGATCCCTTCGGCACCGGTGCATAGTCGGGAAACACGCCAAACGCGCGCCCAACATTTGCACACGGTTGACATTTGTCACATGAGAACGGGTCGCTTCTACGACTCGTTCTTGTGTTCAACAGCTCGGCTGTGGAATGATCTGCCGGCCTCTGTGTTTCCTCCATCCTATAACATAGGTCTCTTCAAGACCCAAGTTCACTCCTTCCTATCCTCTAAAAGATCCTCCACACAGCATCCCCAAAGATGATATAGGCCTTGAGGGAAATTATTTCCTCCTTGGTCTCCTGTGTGGAGTTACTGTAAAAAAAAAAAAAATCACTGTTCCTATTTGATTTTTCTCCAAAGTGCTTTTCCTTTAAACATATTTCGTACCAAAACACTATGAACTTATACAATCCATTTTAAAATGCTTTTATAAGCACTTATTACCCATGACCACCAAATTAAATTCATGTATCTTTACCAGAGTTATCATAACAGAGATACCTAATCTCCAAACGTGCAATTAATTGAGTGATTGGGCATGTAATATAATTTCAAAGGAAATTACGCTGCCGCTTTGATAGTCCGTCCAGTTCGATCGTAGCTCGGCGACAGTCAGCACACTTCCATGCCATATCTCCCTTTGTTTCTATTGTTTAGGTCTGAAAATTTTCTTTTTTTTAAGCTGAAAATAATAAACGTCCATTGTAAGTAATTTGGTTAACGTCAAATGAGATCCATCTCAAGTAGGAGTTTATTTATTTTTTTATTTCCAGTTGGACGGGCTACCTCGTAGGCATCCGGGACAGCGAGTCGATCAAGAAGCGCCTCTCCTGGGACAAGCTGAAGGGGGAGGCGATGCGCTACAATGTCCTCATGTTTGGGTTCGACTCCCTCTCCCGGAACACCTTCATCCGGAAGCTGCCCAAAAGCTACAAGTACTTGACGGAGGAACTCAATGCACAGGTTATGGGAGGGTAAGAACCGTCATATTTATCCACGCCTCTGGCCAGTGGCGTGCATTGCTCCTTGACCAAGGGTAAGCTGTAGTTTTTCAGGCGTTGATTGTCATCATTCATAATGAAAACCTGAATGTCTTAGTTTTACCAGTAAGTAATCCCACCAAGTGTCTTTTCTATCATACTGCTATTTTTTGGCATTTCTATTAATGTAGTTTCGACGTGTTGTCGAAACTCAAAATTGTATTTAATTTTTATGCAAATTCTGATGCAAATTTATTTTTATGCTCAAAGGTGGTTTATTATAGGTATACAGATTGCATTTAATAATAAGGATCTCCAGTACATTTAAAAAAAAATTTATCAAGAATGAAGTTTTAACTTTATACTCGTAAGTATTAAAATAGGTTAAGAATAATATGTATGTATGTAGTTAATTAATATAATATATATGTAGTTAAGTTAAGAAAGTGAAATAATTATTTATTTCTTTTAAATTGATAAATGATTTAAAAAAAAAAAACTTAAATACCAGTATTTTTTTTTCTTCTAAAGTTGTTTTTACGTCTACCTAAAATATATTAGAAGATTTATAAATTATATGTATAATTATAAAACTTGTATATTCGGAATCGACATTTGCTGATCTGTATGAATATATTTTATTAATCTGTAATATTTTTCATTGGAGTTCCTTATTAAGATAAAGATATTGGATGAACGAAACAAGAGTATGCAAACAGGCAGAAGAGATGTGACCCGTTTAAGTCGAGAGTCACGATTGCCTTTTTTTTGGATAACAGCAGATGGGACGTTTTCCGCTAGTGGCGCTAGTGTATTTGTTTATAGCCAGTAGTGGCTTCAAAATTAAATAACAATAGTAATCTGATATCCCTTTGTGCATTGCAGGTACAACATAGTGGGTGATGGCACCCCACAGGCCCTGATCCCAATATTGACTGGCCAAACAGAACTGGAGCTCCCCGACACCAGGAAGAGGATGGGCGACAAGGCCAGTTTTGTGGACATCTACCCTTTTGTGTGGAATCACTTCGCCAAGAATGGGTGAGCAAATACCTTTTTTGTTTTGCTGCTCTTTTGAAGATAGTACAGTAGAACCCCATTAATTTCAAATCTACAGGACCCCGTAAACCAAATTTCGAATTAACGAATTCCCACGTAATTCGAAATTATAAGAAAAAGAACAACAAAAAAATTTGCCCAAAAGTCGAGTTCCACGGCCGCCCCTTCAAGTTCAGGCAGGTATTTGAAGTAAATTCATAGTAATATGACTTATTTTCGAGTAAATGCAATCATCATAGCTGATTACTGTTGTGGTCGACCCTTCAAATTCAGATACTAGTAAATTTGTAATAATACGATGTATTTTAGTGTTCGTGGCTGATTACCGCCGCGGCCGGCATGCAAAATTACGGAATAATACGAATTAGGACAATGTACATCTGCGTAAACCGAAATTTTACTTCGTATTTCCACGGCTGGCCTATCAGATTCAGATTTGCGAAATTATATGATATATTTTCGTTTATATTGAGTTTTTTCAAATTACACAGGCAAATTTTCGTACGCGGACCAATATTAATTTCGTATTACGAATTTCCAATTAAAAAACAATTTTGAGTTATGGTTTTTTTTAAACTGCGAACTCCAATAAAAATGTAAGGTCTTCTACTGTATCTTAATAGCCGTGTACTTCCTAATTTTCGCTTTCCTCTCTCCCATTTTATTCTGCTACATGACATTTCCCAAAATGGGTTCTGTAGTCCCTACTGGCTCCGGGCAGTTATGACTCTTCTGCTGATATCACTTAAAGAAATATTGTGATAATAATGATCAATGACTGACCGTTTAGTAGCTGAGTTGACAAGTGCATCGGGTTCCCACCCAGGCGTTGGTTTAATTCCTATTATTAGACAACCTACATTTTTTGCTCATAATGGTGGTAGGAGTTTTTCAAATATTGTCAGACCTTGTTTTTCTTTGAAAAAAAACAATAATAATTTCAGTTTGTATAAATGACGCAGATTGTAATTTACATTATTTGTTCGGTACTTTTGAGATTCAAAGTTAATAATTCGATTCTGGAATTGTTTTTCTGGTTTCATTATTTTAACTTGTATTTACAATACAATCCTGAAAACTGAATATCTGTTAGGCATACATGTATGTATTGCTTTTGTCCAGTTACGCCACCGCTTTTCACGAGGACACCCCCGGCTTCGGCATCTTCACTTACCGCCTGAAGGGGTTCTCCCAGCAGCCGACAGACCACTACATGAGGCCGTACTTTGTGCGCACCAGCTCCCACGACAAGAAATGGTCCCCTTACTGCAATGGCGACCGACCCAGGCACAAGCTGATGCTGGATTACACTAGACAGGTAATGTAGATGGTTTCATGAAAAAACAAAACAGTGGCAAAACAGAACATTGAAGAAAGATAAAGAAAAAGAACAAATAATAAACCTAACCTAACTCATTCTTTTGTCATGTTCTTTTTTATCCGGTTACCAATGAAGATGGTATGATTTGCATCATCAGTTTATGTTCACATTCCAGTTCATGGATGTGTACGCCAAGTACCCGCGCTTCGCCTTCGCCTTCCACGGCGAGCTGTCCCACGACGACTACAATCTAGTGCAAGTGGCGGACGGGGACCTGGAAGCCTGGATGAGGGACCTAAAGACCTCGGGCATCCTGGACAACACCATCCTCATCATCATGTCGGATCACGGCCACAGGTACGGACAGAGCTTTTAAATTAAATTCAGATTCGCCGAGATGTGTTACTCTCTGCAAGGAAAGCGATAGCCCTAGCGAAATACCACCATTTAGCCGTGTTTGATGACCAGATCTAAATTGCCAGGCACTTCATGAGTCTCAACGGCTCCCTGTATGTTGTGAGGCTGAAGGGGAAGATGAAGCAAGTTCCTGGTTATTTTGATTTGATCACCAAACATGGCCATAGCCATTTAAAGTAAAGTTTTGTTTCTGTAGGGTGGTATTTCATCAGGGAACTGAGAGTATCTTCTACTCTGGTGCCCCAAATGTATACATTATTTTAAATTAATTAATTCCTTTTATAATTCCAGATTCGCCGAGATCCGCGACACCCTGCAGGGAAAGCAGGAGGAGCGGCTGCCGTGGTTCGCCGTGGTGCTGCCAAAGCCGCGCATCCCGGTGGCGGCGCACGCCGAGAAGGCAGACCAGCTAGCCGCCAACACCCGTCGCCTCACCACCCCTTTCGACATCCACGCCACCCTGCTGGATGTGCTGGGCATCAACCCCAACAAGCACTACGACATCAAGAGCAAGTTCCCGCCGCGGTCGCTGTCTCTCTTTGGACCCGTGAGTCTCTGTTATTATTACATCTCATTAACACTTCCATGACAAAACAGAACAGAACATTGCATAAAAGTGAAGTAATAGGACAAACAAAGAACAAACCCAACCTGACCTAACCTAAACTAACGTAAACAAACGACAAACCTGACCCAACCTAAACAAACGACAAACCTAATCTAACCTAAACAAACAACAAACCTAACTAATTCTTTTATCATGTCCTGTTTTGTCATTGTTCTGTTTTATCATGTTACTCTATTTCTTTGACACTCGTGTAATTAACATTACATGAGTGTCAATAAATAGTTTTTAATGTCACTGCCCCATTGTAACAAAGTTAACGTATCCATACAAACGCCTTCGATAGAAATCTTCAAAAGTTTTGATGTACCAAATGTACTACATATTAAAACTTTTTTAAAATACGGAGCCCCCACTAGAGCACGTATTCATGACATTAGATCGAATCAAAATGACATAAAAACATACTTTGTTATAAAACCATTTCCGGACAAAGAAACTACATATATTTTACAACAAAATTCCACAACATCCTTCCCCCAGGTATAAAATGAATTAAAAAGTTTAATGACTGTACCAGATTTAATGGCACACAAGCGTACTGTAGTGGGCAGCTGATCCTGATCTGCGGAGAGGGCTGGGGGAGAAAGCACAACCTATTGTTCCCTCTGCAAGGAGGAACGACACTAACGACAAGACCTCAATTACGACTTTTGTAATTTGCAGATGTAATTCTGCACAAAACCCTAATTCATGCAGAATTAATAGTAAAGCTCGGAGCCGTGTCCGTGTGACGATGCTTGGTCTGCGTTCAGTGAAAGGCAGTAGTCCGTTGGGGGTCCAGGGTAAGCGGTGGTCAGAAGGAAAGAAGGCGGGTAGAGCAGAAGTCCTAGCGGGTTGGGCAGTCGAGAGAGAGGGGCATCTTGTCAAGCGGGCGGTTGTAGGCTGACTCACAAGATCTGGCTTTCGCGGGCTACTTAAGCGCAGAGCCACCGCGCATGTCCGACGAGCCCCTTTCCCTCACACCGCCGTACCGCTGACGCTTTATTTAAGTTATTCATTATCTGGGCGGTCGATGAGAACATGTTCCCCACTTACCACACAGCAGACTGTCACAGCAGACTGTCACAGCAGACAAAGGCAACAGGAGTCGGTCACTTTTGCGGAAATAATATTTATTATACGAGTGGCATCTAACAAATGTGTTTATCAAATGGCTGCATCAAAACATTCCAGGAGATGTGAACACGACCGACACAATGACTACAAGTCAAGGATTAAAGTCTGGCTGAAAGAGATCAATGAAACAACTTTAAAAACGACATAGAAGACGCACCTAATTAGATGACATCAAAGTAGTGAGGACTAAGAAAAAACTCAAAAAGATCGAATAGTTTACAAAATATAATAATTAGTATACCATTTTGTATTTTAAGCTGTTATTCTGTAAACATCTTTGTACATACTTTTTATATTTTATATTTTCACATGCTTATTAACCCTTCCTGGCCGGTGCTGTCAATTGACTTGACATGTATCTAATTATTTAAATATCTCTGTAAATATACTAAACACAGAGTTCATATTTTAGGTGTTCCTCAGCAATACATTTATGTTTTGGATGAAATATGTAAGTATTTATCGAACCCAGCAGAAAAAAATGTTTTAGCCTACGTTGCTAACCTGCCGAGCGATGCGGTAGTGAGCGAGAAGGGTACGGGGTTTCGCTCCCCGTACCACCATGCGCGGTCATCAGTATTAGCCAGTGGTCTGCCGGTTGTAATGTATGTATCATGCGTTTTATGCGTGGCTGATGTTTTTTTCCACATTTTCAGCACGTGTACGCAATATTTTACTTATGTACATATGATTTACGTAAGTAATAAATGTAAATTATTCATTTTTATCCAACTTAAAAAATACAAAATTCTAAATGCGTACCCTCTGTGCTGAGTACACAGCACTGGAGCCCGAGGGATTTTCTAGCACTGTACAGGAAGGGGTAATATAGTACAATAATTTATTTTTTTAAAACATGTATAACCAGATATGCATGTTGTCACTTTGTATAAAGCTGAAAAATAAAAACAGTAGAAAAGTTTTATTACAGTGAGAACAGACTTTTAATACAAGAATGGGAATTACATAAATACTTCAAATATTATATTTGGCCAATGAAGGAAATCTAAACAAGCTAGAAATTATTCAAAACAGAGCCGTGAGATGTATACTAAGGAAAGGAAAATATACAAGAATTTTTCAAATGAGAGAAGAGCTTGATTGGATTCCAATAAAAAAGAGACTGCTATGTTTTAATGTTTGTACATAAAATTCTGAATAACCAAATGCCAAAATATTTTACAGGTGAAATTGTTTTTAATAAAAATGTACATAATTATGAAACCAGGAATGTAAATAGAATTAGATTACCGCAAATGAGTAAAACAGAATCACAGAACTGCTCATTGTATAGAGGACTAAAAATGTATGATGAGATAGGCATCTCAGGCGAAAGTCTGAAGAATTAATATATTTAAAAATAATTGTTATGTAAAATTATAATTATATAAACAATAAAATGTAACCATGTACGTATTAGTTTATATACATAAAATGTAATACGAACCTACTCAATAAATAATTTAAAAAATGTATTATTATTATCAGTATCAAAAAATATTTCATCAAGAGGTAGACATTTTTTTTAATATATTATTACCGCACAAGAGTCCCAACTCCTCCCAATTGTCTGGAGCCAGTGAGACTATGTTGACTAATTATGGCAGTGAGACTAATTATGGCATCCCCAATTGGGGAATGTTGTGAGGCTGAAGGTATTAGAGAGGGGAACATGAAGGTGGGGAAATACGTGGCTATTCAGATCTAGTCACCAAATATGGCTAAAAGCCATTTCAAGCGAAATTTCAATTCTGAATGGTGGTCTTTCACCAGGGCGATACTGAGAGTATCTTCCACTCTGAAGCGTGTGCAAATATACTGTATATTATTTTTAAATGAATTAATTGTGAAACAGCACAAATTATTGGGAGTATGCTTAATTCGAACGGTTTTTTTTTCGAAAATTAAGGCTTTATTGTGAAAAAATGGTTATACATTCAATGTTCAAAGTATTGTCCATGGGAAGCTACGACATTTGTCCATCTTTCTGGCAGTTTGTGGATTCCATCCCTAAAGAACTTCTCCGGCTTGGCGGCCAAGAACGAATCGAGCCAATTTTTGATAACCTGTTCCGAAGTGAAGCGTATTCCGGTGAGGGCATTCTGCATTGATCTGAACAAGTAGTAATCAGAAGGGGCCATGTCTGGGCTATAAGGCGGGTGAGGTAGAACTTCCCACCCACTGTTTTCCAAATAGTTTTTAACCGGTCTTGCAACATGTGGCCGAGCGTTGTCATGATGAAGAATTATGGATTCGTGTCTAGTCGCATATTCTGGTCGTTTTTCTGCGATCGCTCTCTTCAAACGAATCAATTGTGTTCGGTAGAGGTCCCCTTTGATCATCTGACCCGATTTCAACAGTTCATAATACAACACACCCTTGTGATCCCACCAAATACAGAGCATTACGTTGCCGCCATGGATATTCGGCTTTGCCGTGGATGTTGATGGTTGGCCGGGCTTCACATACGATTTCTTGCGCTTGGGGTTATCGTAATGAATCCATTTTTCATCACCAGTGACAATCCGATGCAAAAGTGATTTCTTTTTGTGGCGTTCAAGCAACATTTCCGACATGCAGAATCGGCGTTCGACGTCTTCTGGCTTCAATTCATACGGCACCCAATTTCCAAGCTTTTGGATGAATCCCAATGTTTTTAAACGTCTGGAAATGGTTGCTTGATCAATTCCCAATGATTTTGCAAGTTCATCTTGGGTTTGGCACGCATCTTCATCGAGCAATGCCTCCAATTCTTCATCTTCAAACTTTTTTGGCTGTCCGGGTCGTTCTTCATCTTCTAAGTCGAAATTGCCACTTTTAAACCGTTGCAAACCACTTCTGGCACGTTCGATCAGCTAGAGCATGGTCACCATAAACCTTCACTAAAATACGATGACTTTCGGTAGCACTTTTCTTCATGTTAAAGTAATGAAGAAGAACTCCCCGCAAAAACACTTTATCTGGCACAAAGTTCGACATTTTCAAATGAATAGAAAAAATTGTTGTTTACGCTTCAACCAAATGACATATACTGAAAAAGATGCGCAATGACAGTAGCTTTCAAATGAATATAGTCACGGATGAACACCACGCGAAATAGTACTAGTAACGCCCTCTCTTAGAAAACCGCACGAATTAATGCATACTCCCAATAATTAAATAAAATTTACTTGCGCACGCCTGGATTTGAACCCGCGACCTTCGGATTCGTAGTCGAGAGCCTTAACCCTCAACCACGGGGGTCGTTTTTGAACAATATTATTTGTTGTAGATCCCGGTGAACAGGACATGTGGTCAGGCCAGCATCGAGCCCCACTGGTGCGCCTGCCTCTCATGGCGCCCCCTGTCCCTGCTGTCTGACCTGCCGCAGCGCATGAGTGACAACCTCGTGGTGGCCATCAACAAGCTCACCTCTCCGTTCAGGTACTAACACACTGTCTCACGTTAACGCAATGTTCTGCTGTAACCTTCGTAGATAATAGAAAAAAAGGGAGATGGGTCACAAACCATTATTAGTATGAAACTGCACGTACAACACGTGTCGCCACCTTAGTTCATCCATACTACTCTAACCACTGAGCTAATGATACCTAATTATTTTCGTCGTTATTTTAATCGATATCATACTTCAATTTTAAGAATTATCCCCAATTAAATTCCTGTATTTTTTGGCTTCTATCTTTTTGTATGATCGCAAAGTTCTGCCCAAATATTTTTACGATCTTATTGTCGTCTTGGATTTTAAAAAAAATTATCTAAAAACTTTTAAAAACCTGTCCAATTTAAATAAAATATTTATGGAACATTTATGTTATTGCCTTTTTCTGTAAGTCAAGAATGTATATTCAATTTATTATTTACGATATTCGATACTCAGTGGATAGAACGTTGTCCTGGTAAGGTCCTGGGTTCGATTCCCAGTTGCGACAGTTACCTTTTTATTTTCTATTTCATTTGAGATTTGTTAATATTATCTTCAATGATTACATATTACAGTGAGGTTTATAAGCTTCAATAAGTTATTCCAATAAATTGAATAGATTAGGTTTGTTGTTTTTTTTTGTTAATTTTCAATGTTTTTCTTTTCACTGTTGTGATTTACCGTTTATAACGAGGCTACTGAAATAATTCATGAATGTTGGTTGCAGGGATCGCTGTGCGGAGCTGAGCCTAGACAAGGTGATCTGGGCCATGTCCCTGGCGGCCACCGAGGGCCTGCTGGGTTTCAAGAGGTCCTACGACGCCGACGGCTTTCTTCCCGATCTCTCGGCTAAACCCGTCGGGGTGGTCAAGCTGTACCAAGTCAAGGTATTTATAGCTTAGTGCTTCATGTAATGTCTTTGCTTTTGCAATGGTCAAGGTTTTACTGTGATATTAGGATGGCGTAATAATAGTCAAATGCATTTAACACAACGTATGCGTCAAGGATTTTCTTTCCGATCTATTGGCCAAACTTGTTAGGGTGGTCAAACTGTTCCAAGTCATGGTAAATACATATTTTTATCAAATTTAAATAATTATCTTCTTATAGCCATGTAATGTCTTTGCCTTTGTTCAATGGCCCTATTCATTAAGGTCATACTGTGATATTGAGATGGCAGAATAATAGTCAGTAGACTCTAATTAACACAATAGCGGACATTACACATAGGCTTCGGACTCAACATCTCACCACACTTCGTTCCAACACGTCTGTCGAAACGTATGTATAAAGGCAGAGACCTGCAGTCCGAACGCTCAGATCTCTCGTCAGTCTGAGACTTAGGTTTTTCTCAGTGACCTGCATGCTATGCCTTTACATGTAAGCGTTTGAGCGCGCGCCATGCATTTGTCTTTTTTTTAGTTTATGGCTTTCCACCGACTGCTTATGGAAAATCAAAAGCAAAGAACAGAAGCTTAAAAATCAGTATTAGTTCATTTTTGAATGAAACATTGCAAATAAAATATCTCAATTTGCACTGTTCTTGCTTACAGCAATTTATAATCTTCTGGGTAATTACGACATGATGTTATTATTTTAATTGGTAAAAGGCCATAGCGATCTTATGATATCTATGGTCAAAACTGTAGGAAAACTTTTAAACTGTACGACATATCACGCATCAGGCCACACTTGGCTCCGATCTCTGAGAAATCCCTTTACACGTACACTTCCACACGGAGATCAGTCGATCAGCGGTTCGGCCCGCCTGCCGAAGTGTGGTGACTTTCTTCACCCAAGCAATGTTTATCTGGCGTATTAGCGTGCGCTTTGGAGTGAAGATCGAAAAACCCAGGCAGAAATGTATGTGTGGGAGATGCTAATGTATTATCTCGGATGACAGGTGATAATGAAGAGAGCAATACGCAAATATTATTTTGTAAGTGAAGGTTCAAACCCGTACTAAATCTAAAGAGGCTCCTCTTTAACCTCTCGGAAGCCGGGATTTTCGGCCTAGAAATCGCTAAAAACCGGATTGTTTTCCGTTTTTGCTACGCCGTGCGCCAGCTGAGTGTAATTTCGTAATTATTGACTTGTTTTTTTTTGCAAAATGATGTTTTTGTAAATGGTACCGCCTTACTAGATAATGTGTTTATGTATTTATATAAATTGTGTGTATTTATCATAAGTATTTTCCCTAGAATAGCTTCATATATTTAGATAAATGATTTTCTGTCTCTTATTACAAAAATAATGATAAATATACGATACGATATGTTCAATAATTGCTCTTCACAATAAAAATGGAATAACATGAGATTTTCCTGTAAATAAATACAGTAATATAACTTTCAAAAACCGAATTTTTTTTTGCAGTGACAGGATATTATTTTTCAGTTAGCGCGTGCGCTTCTGGTGAACGGGTAGCGAGAATCTTTTAAGTGTAGTACTATTCATTTGCAATTAGAATAAAATTTATTTGAGTATTGTACGATTATATTTCGGTATATTATTATTATTCCCTTAAAATCAGTTTGTTTTCTTTGTTTTTACTTGGACCAAAATATTGTTTCAATGAATACTCAACTTGGCAATATGGTAGGGTCTAGTGTTGACAAGACAATTGAAATCGATGAGAAGATGTCTCCCAACAGATTCTGCAAAGACTGGTAAATGCTCCCATAGTCTTCAGATTGGACTACTGCAATAGTTTATATGCTGGTCTGCCTAATGTACATTTGAACAGCCTGCAAGGAGTGTCCAACACAGCAGCTCGTCTAATATGCGGTGTCACCAAATATTGTCACATCACTCCTCTTCTATGTTATTGCCTACATGGCTTCGAGTCACAGAAAGAGTTCAGTTTAAAATTTGTCTTATGCGTGAGGGACAATCTTGCTCAGAGGCAACTCGCACTCAGGCCGGCCAAGTCTGATGCGTCAAACGGACTGGTTGAGCCCTCTCATACGAGTGCTGCTAAATTTGGGGACAGAGCTTTCAATGTAGTGGGTCCACATTCTTGGAATGACCTTCCATTTGGTTTGAGGTCAGAAAGTAATTTTGAAACCTTTAAGAAAATTCTAAAAAGGTATCTATTTAAAAGGGGTACAAATTTTAACAAGAAAATGTAAAGCGCCCTTGAGGTGATGTTGAAAAATTGATAATTTTTATTTTATATTTACCGCTCAAAATCCCTTGAGAACGTGACCATTTCAAATTGGCTCAATAGTTCGCGTCGGCGTTCAACGGAATATTGTGGCTACTCCTGGCGTCACACAAGTTGATAAACCTGCAGGAAGTTGTGTTGAGAGGTCTAAAATTGAGGGGCTACATGGGGTGGAGGTAAACACTGCATCCCTTGACATAAAGATCTGGAGGGAAACAGCAGAAGACCGGCAGAATTGGAGGAGTGTCCCAAAGGCGACTGAGACTTTGAGGGTTGTAACGCCTATGGTGTTTAGGGATTGATAGTGTAAAACTTATATTATGACATCTGAGGATTGTGCATAATAATACTTCATATCCTAATGAAGGTGGTTTATTATAGGTGTACATATATAAATTATATTTAACAATTAGATGAAGATGTTGGATAAACGATATACAAATAAGCAAACAAGGTGAAGAGATATGGCTCGTTCAAGTGGAGAGTCGCGAATGCCATTATTTTTGGATAACAGCATATGTGACGTTTTCCGCTAGGGGCGCTGGTGCATTATAAGTTGTTGTGCGTTTTTATCAGCATTTTATCCACAGGCAAAACTACCGGAGATTTTGGTGGTGTTGCCACAGGGGCATTTATAATGTGTAGTGAAATTCTCTTACGAAGTTTTCCAAGGACCCGGGAACTTCTTAAGCGAGTTTCATTTTATAAGTTTTATTAATATTTAATTATGATTCCAGGTACGCCTGATGCCCGGAGGGGCCCTGTTTGAAGCCAGCCTCTCCCACAACGTGGACAATGACTCCATTATTGTCAAATTGTCCGACATATCTCGCATCAACAAATACGGGGACCAGGCCAGGTGCATTTACGACGATCAACCTCAACTAAGGAAGTACTGCTACTGTACCAGAGACTGAACAAATAAGCATTTTTTTTTATATACAATTTACTATAGTATATGAATTAGACGTAATTATGCAGAAAGCATCCAACCCACAAATTGCCAAAATCGACTTTTTCATGTTTTCCCAGGTAAACATGAGATTTTTATATTCTAAAATAATCCAAGCTCCAAATGCAATAGATTTTTGTTAATCCTAAATTTATATTAATCCATATTGCAATTATCGGACTTAAATTGACTTAAAAAAACATTCATGCGGTTTGAAAGTTTTCTGCTGTTTATAGTTTGCAATAATATTGTTAGAAAACATCCAAGTGTTATAAAAACTGATATTCACTCTACAAATGCTGTAATATGTTTTAGTATTGTCAAATTTTCAAACACCTTTGTCTCAGCTTCATCTTTTTGGGTTGGATGCTTTCTACATAACTACGTCCAATTATAACTTGCCCTGAATCTCTTTCCAAATTCGAATATTCCTATTTTCCTCAATTGTTTCAGAACAATAATATGTTCTAAAACTTAGGTAAATAAAGTATTTTGTTTAAAAACAATAGTAGATTTGTTTTTCAAATTCTACAGAATGAAAGCTCGAGACAGTTAGGTGCCGCCGTGCGTTTCGTACTACAACTGCGTCAGCTACCGTGTGTCATGAATTAATTCATTTTTAAATTCCTACTGAGGTAAAATAATATTTTAGAACTAAGTACACAATTATATAACATAACAATCAATTGAGTCATAACAAAGGTACGGTTGTACCTATGAATTAACGTATATCAATTAATGTTTGCTTAGATCAAATGCAATAATGATTCTAGGAACATTCACCGCCCACAATTCACTGCGGAAGATTCATCTTGGAACATTCGTCGATGGTTAAATTCACCGTACACAATAGATAAAATAAAATGTCTGAATGGTGCTAAGAACTGTTTGTATTACATTAATAGTTATTTTATTTATTTCCTTTTACTACTTAGCTATTATTTGTACTAAATTATTTCATTAAAAATGCTCACTTCCAAATTAATGGCAATTAATTTTCCCCGCGGTGAACTTTCTGTGGTAATTTGTGTGCGGTGAACTATCCCCGCCGTGAATTGTGGGCGGTGAATTTGCCAAATACCCGCAGTAATAATACCAAAAAATTGGTAATTATTTTAAATGTGCGCAGTTCAACGAAATGCAATTTTCATGTATATACAAAAGCCACAAGCTAATGTAGTATCTGCCACACGCGCATAGAGTTTAATGTTGCGTGAAGACGAAAACATTTCACAACAATATTCCAAATTGTAGGCAAATTTGACGGATCGACAAATAAAAGAAGACAAAAATCCTGTCATTTATGAGGATGGTTGTTGGCACGGTGGATAGAATGCTCGGCTGGCAGTCAAATTAATTGGGTTTGAATCTCACATAACGTACCGAATTACTCTCTTTTCAACACAAACTAAGCTTATTGAAAATGTAGCATCAATGATAGTGTAAGTTTTCAGTTCTGCCACCTTTTGGCGACACTCAGTCTGTAGCCAGCAATTTGTGGGCGACCTATTTTTCTCTCGCCCAACTTTGGAAGCAATCTGATGACGTTTGAATTCCATCCGTTAATCTTGCTCATAGATAATAAAAACAAGGGAGATGGGCCACAAATCAATATTAGTATGAAACTGCGTGCACAAAAGCGTTGCTAACATTGTTCATACTACCGCAAATTGCATCTACTAGCAGCGACGCCCTGCCAAAAGACTCCTAATGCGGTTCTTTGTGTGATTGCCATTTCTGCCACAAGTTGCTGTTAGTTTTGCCACATGTTGGAATGAGCACAAAAGAATCTAGAATAAGAAGTTAAAGAATATTCTTGATTTGAAAAAATTAATTAATTTTTGTATCAGTGACTATTTTTAATCCTTGACACCAGAAAGGTCTTCTGTAATTTTTGTTGTTCTTTTTATTTTGTATCTATGAATTTAAGTATGATAATTTTCATACTCAAATGTGAGCATCTACTTGTAATAACCCATTGTGTCCTAATATTGACTCAGTAACAGTATTTTAGAAATATGGAAATATTAAAACAAATATATGGTACATATAAATGTAGAAATACAGATATATGGAGATACATATACGAGGTGTGATCAAAAAATACGTTGAATAATATTATTACAAACAAAGTAATAAGGTTACATCAAATTTGAATTAATCTCCTTCAAAGTACTCTCCTTGGCTAGCGATGCACTTATCCCAATGTTGATTCCATATATGAAGCATTTTTGAAAGGTGTCTTTCAGAAGGGCCTTCAGCTGCTCCGTCGTGGCCCTCTCAGGAACCTTTTTATCGGCCAAAAACTGGCAGATCGGAAGTGAGGTGCATTGGAAGCTATTGACCCATTTATCTGGTCTCTTTCTCCGTACATCGTCTTGCAAACGTTGCAGTAAACTCTTGTAATATTCGGAGTTTATGACATTCGACTTTGACTGCTGTGCCTTCTTAGGGCTAGGAGAGCCATTCATTTTCCATTGGGAACTCTGAATTTTCATCTCAGAATTTTCATCTCACCCAACTTACATTTCCAGTTATAATTTTGGTCATGAGGTCCGGGTCTGCTTTAAGACGATCCTTTAATTCCGTGCAAACTGACATGATTTTCCTTCTGTTTGTCAGTCAAAGTCTGGGAACAAATTTTGCACTTACTCGTCTCATTTGCAAATTATCAGTAAAAATGCTTTGAATGGACCCGTACGAGATGTTCAGTTCTTCTGTAAACTCTCGAATTCCCAGTTTGAACTAACTATTTTTTCCACTTTTCGCATGTTGTCTATTTTTGTGGTTGAAGGACGTGCCGACCGTTGCTTGTCTTCAACCGACTCATTTCCGCTTTTGAATCGCTCATACCACTTGTAAGCAGTCTTCAGAGTCACCACATTATCACAATACCACTGATTTTAACATTTCATGAGCTTCTTTGGCACTTTTTTCAACTTGAAACAAAACTTAATGTTAATGCATTGTTTGAAATCCATGATACACGACAGACACGGTAAACATGACCTCACTCTTCCGGCTCTGGAAGCCGACTGACAAGTCACAACTTATAGTAAGTTTATAAAAGCACAAGCAAAAGGTCCAAATGCATATTTTTGACTTTAACGGTTTTCAGAAATTAGTGGTACTTTCCGAATGGAGATAATTCTACATCATAATATTCTAAGACATTTTTATTATTCAGCACTTTCCAAGAAAGATAATTACATTTTGTATTTCTCAAATGTGTGTATCAAAATGCCCATTTATTAGTTGTTAAATAAAAATAAAACAAAATCTAATTCACAGATCAAAATTATAAATTAATAAAAACGTTAATATAACCGAGATCGGTGTGTTTTTTTGAATTGTTTCAAAAATGAACTTTTTAAAATTCAAATGTGAAAAATTTTTAGCGTGTAGAATATATTTCAAAGACAAATTGAGTAGCTGTGTGATGCCATGTAATGAAAAAAATGAGTTCTACTTTATTAAATGTCCACATTTATTGCCAAGCTATATGTATATAGAAATACGGACATGTAGGAAATATGAAAATATGACGTCTAATGCACACATTTATATACCTAAACAATTTAGCACCCAATGGGTTATAAAACTGAGTAATAGATTTACAGTAACATGCATGTATGTACTTAATTGTTGTATGTACTTAATTTGTTTTGTTTTGATTTAATAATCTGTAATTTTAAATATAGAAAATCTGGTATTAAAAAATTGTGCAATTAATTAAATGTTTCTTCATCACCCTGTCAGTCTTACATAACATAAATGAATGTATATATTTGTACAAAAAAACTTGCATCAACATCACATACTTAATTGTATTTATTTTTAGGAAATTGTCTTTGCACAAAAATAGATTTAGGATTCGTAAAAGCAATTCAATGGGTGTAAGTAGTTCTATCTTAGTCAAAAGAAATAACTTTTTTTTTTTTTTTAATTTCTTTCCGACATTTAGCTACAGTGAAACTCGTTTAAGAAGTTCCCACTTAAGAAGTTTTCATGCTTAAGAAGTTTTTTTTTTTCGGCCCCTTGAAGGCAGAATTTGAAAAATGGTCCAATTTATCTCACCTATAATTTTTTCCCACATCATTTTTTTTCCCCTTTGAAAACCTTATAAGAGAGTTTCACTGTATACGTTTTTCGTATTCATAATATCTACAGTGGCTCACTGCATAGTTAAGTACGTCGATATGTAAGATGAACTAAGATCAATTATATCAATCTATGTTATTAATATTAATCTGATTATAACATTCCTAACCTCATCTAATAATTAATTTACTAATTCAGCCAATAGAGAGCCTTCTGCAAATTGTCATCAATAAGAATAATAAAAAGTTTGTTATTTATTCTCAGTTTTATGTTTTATTTACTTATTCATATGTGAAAAGGCTGTGTTATTTCATATTTAAATGGCTTTCATAGTTAATTTTATTACTACATGATAATTAATTAATGTTGCCTATCAAATTACCATCTGAAATCGTGTGGTAAATATTAATTACAGTGAATCCCTCTTATACGGTTCTTCAAGGTAGTCGAAAAAAACTATTTATGTAGGAATGCCTTATAAGGGGGTATTACTGTAATTCCATCAAAAATATCTTGGTATTATCATTTACTAAATAGCACAAAATATATTATGCTGGTACCTACTTAATTTATTGTTATTTAGAAATAATGTATTATTTTCTTGTCCACACATATATCAGACAAAAGCACTGATTAATATTAAATTACACACACTGGCGACTTAGTATTTACAAAGGCCTATCTCATACGCAAAACAGGCAGAGTTAGGCTCCTGTGAACCTAAACTTCTGTACATTCATCACAGTGATTCTCAAAGAATGTCTGAAGTACGTGGGAGGATAGATCAATATCTGCGCTATTGCGGAATGCTAATTATTGTACATTTGATCATTCTAGAATACTCCACTTGTCACAACGATTATTTGAGAAAATTTAAAAAATATGTATTTAATGTGATTTATTCATTAATTTATCTTTATTAATTTATGTTTATTCATTTTTATTAATTTGTGTTCATTAATTTATATTTATTTATTAATTAAATTATTGCACCCTACAAAAGTCCCAAAACTACACAGAGCCAGTGGGATCTATGGCATTCCCAATCGGGGTATGCGTGAGGCTGAGGGAAGTGGGGGGGGGGGTAGGAGATAGGGAAGACGATGTTTGGGAAATACTTGACTATTCAGATTTGGTCACTAAACATGGCAAAGGCCACGTTTCTGGATGGTGGTCTTTCACCAGGGTGACACTCAGAGTATCCACCACTCTTTTAAATCAAAATAACCCCATACGAGGAGGCTTAGAAAAACGCGGCGGGTCTGAAGGTTACCGTGATAGCTAAGTGGTTAGTAAAGTTGACCGTTTAACGGAAGATCCCTGTGTTCAAATCCCAGCTGCGGTAATGATGTTTTTTTAATGATTAATTTTGGTTTAATATTTAATACTGTTCTAAGACGAACAAAATAGAAATACAATGCAATTTGGGAATCACCGATTTAAACAAATAAATATAATTTAACGCCACTAAAATGTATGTATTTATTTTATTTGCGCTTCAACAGAATGTTTTTATTTTTTTATTGCTATTAATTAAGACAGTGCTTTATTCCATCTTCTATTATATTGCCAGTATGTATTTCAAAATGAAATTTAAACATTTCCAAAATGTTATTTAAATATTTCCAAAATGTTATTTCAATATTTCGGATACATTCCGATGCTATAATTTTTCAAATAATTATGTAATATATATGAATTAATTTGTTTGATTATTTGCAAATATTTGTATATTGGTGGTTGCAATAAAGCTGTTTTGTTTTAATTTATTTCTTAGGAAAATGTAGTAAGGAAATTTTATTATGTGCATTTAAGAACGTTCTAGCGTAGTTCGTAGTAATTATCATAAGATATTAAAGCCCGTTACACACGTCGAATATATGATATTAATATCAATGGGCGTGGCCTATCTCACAATATCATTCATCATACAATCCCATACTATATAATAATCCGAGTGTGGCCTAGATGATATTCCTAGAACAGCTAGTCGAGTTATATTTGAACATTTATCTGTCCCTCTTTTCTTTCACACTGTGCCCCCCTCACACTGTTATGTGCCCCTCTCCACCCATTCAGTCTTGCACGTATTCAGTCGTTGTCGTATAGTATTGTCTCCGTGTGCAGTGTGATATATGTTCACATCTTATATCTTTAATGTAGACATCCACAAATATTTTGATATTACATATCGTGATATTATATTACCAATAAAAGTCAACTCTAAAATCGCTATTTTGAGAAATCAGACATTTAAGCTTTGCACCAACTTTTAACTTCTTTATCAAATTCAATAATATTGTTACAATCCAAAATCGATTTAATGTTTTTTTCCAGTACAAAAATATTCTCTTTGATTCTTTGAAAAAAAAAATTGTGTTGTAGATTTTTGTCCGATTAAAACATCTGTTAACCGATTTACCGGTAAATTTATATTTAAAATTACAGACATTTTTTAATTTATCACGACTTTGTGTGTTCTGCCAGTTTTTAGAGGAACGGCTGCCCTGCCTGTTTCATACGTAACTTAATTTTGGACTTGAAGCCAAAATACCCATCCAAACTGAATGATATATTTTTTTAATTAAAAATATCTAGTGTGGATGTGAAGTGTTTTATTTTTGTTTTGTTTTAAATTTTGAAGTACGAGTATATGCCATGACAAAAAAAATCCTAATTTTACAAGCAACTTAGAAAATTATGTGCGGGTTTATCATATATTTTTTTAAACTATCATATTTGCCATGTAAATATGATTACGAAAATAAAAATATAAAAACAAAACATTTTAAGAAACAATGTTTTTTGAGGTCGATATTTTAAATTATATACGGCGAATTTGTGTTTCAACGTAAATTGATCATTTTATTTTATATTTCATTATATTTTCAAAGTAGACGGGGTAAAACTTTTTTTTAAGCCCCCAAATAATTCTTAAAGGTGCCTCTAAAATCGCGAAAAATCAATTACTTTAATGGCCTATATTTCATAATGTAAAACAAAAATAAATAAATTAATTCTAATCCGTACTAGATATTTACTATACTTTTTGACGAAAAAAAAAGATCATTAGGTTTACGTGAGTATTTTGGCCTCAAATCCAAAATTAAGTTTTTTATGAAACAGGACGCGTTCCTTTTAATACTGTATTTTCCGACTATTTTATTTTCCAAAACGTTTTTTGGCACTATACCCTCAATATATTTGTTGTGTGTAATGAGCTTTAAACAAAGGATACTGTCAAGTATAAATTTATACGACAATTGATAAAACAATTTCATGATAATTTTGAAATTACTATGGGCAGATTTCAGTTAATCAATTCAATGAAACAATTCAGTTAATCAATTCAATGAAACAATTCAGTGGATCAATTCAATGAAACAATTCAGTGAATCGATTCAATGAAACAATTCAGTGAATAATTCGATCCAATTCAAAACGACACATGGATCAAAGCATTTGCTTAATAATTGGGTTAGTAATTCAAATTGATTTTTGACATTTCTCAATGAACAATGTAGGACGTGCAAATTGATAAATGTTTTAACACATTTTCATTATTTTTGAGGGCAAGAAACGTAGCGTTGTTTTGATATTATACACTGGAAAAATATTTTTGAGGGCAAGAAACGTAGCGTTGTTTTGATATTATACACTGGAAAAATATTTTTGAGGGCAAGAAACGTAGCGTTGTTTTGATATTATACACTGGAAAAATATTTTTGAGGGCAAGAAACGTAGCGTTGTTTTGATATTATACACTGGAAAAATATTTTTGAGGGCAAGAAACGTAGCGTTGTTTTGATATTATACACTGGAAAAATAAATTGCATCAACTTTATTTGAAGTTAGCAGTTTGCACATGCCGACATCGTTGGTTGGGTCTGTTGAATACATAGTACCTTGCAGTTGTTGAATTTATAAGTTTGTAAATTTTGTACTCAAAGGAATTAATTTTGATAAAACATATCATTGCTGTAATTAAAAGAGACGCATTTTGAGCACCCTGTTTATGTTTTCCATGCTGTCCAAGCTAGGCAGACAAAAGGTTTATGTAATTGTCACATTAAAAATACTTATTATCTACACTTGTCAATCTGGCCATGTTCGAATTTAAAAAAATGTCTTAACACTATATATAGGTATACACTTATTATAAATGGTAATTAATAATAAATGAAGTCGACTCCAGCAGAAACCCGTCGTGAGCCACTAACGAAGAATGTTTAACATGATACACTCTTCTATAATTATCCCCCTTTGCACACGTTTTGCACGAAAACAAAAAGACAGAAAATATCGGGAATGTCAAATGTTTCCATTCAAATACCAATAGAAATTGAAGAATGCACATTCTTTACGATGAATAAAAGATCCAGATGTATGAATGGTCACTTTGAACGATTTAACAACGCACATATAAAACTTCCGCTTTTATTTTATTTCACCGTGACCGGTTTCAGCTTGTTAAAGCCATCTTCAGACTGGTAAAAGTTAATCTTAAACTACGGTTTATATACACAACATGTGGGGGAGGAGGGGTGGGGAGATAATACAAGGGATTTGTCATTAAGTCGTCTTTGACTGCCGACTTTCTAATTATGTTGGTTATTCCCAGTAAGCTTATTACCTCTGGTTTGTATTAAAGTAAACTACTACATGTATTATCAGTTTCAAAAATAGAAATATTAAAAAGTCACTTTGAACATTATTGTTAAAGGGATCAAGCTGTGACATACAATACCCTCATATGTAATTGGTTACGATAAATCTCTGTCTCTGCACTATGTCTCCTTTTAAATATATAAAAACATGACATTAATGTTTGTAGTTCACAAGACTAATTTGCACTATTATTTTTGCACGAAAGTTGTTTTTAATATTATGTCTTTAATTTTAATTTCCATGTTAATAATTGTTTGGCATTAGATAGATAGTATTTTTACTATAAAAAACAAACCATTGATTTTCTGACATATACGAGTATGTCAAATTTCAAGCAATATGAATCTCTATTAATTTATTTTCATGTGACACTTCGCAATAGCACCCGGCTGTGCAATGGTGTGAGGCAGGTTAAGGAAGAGTCAGTAGAAAGGGATTTATTAATGCGGACTAAATGAGGAAGAAAATACAAATGCCAGTACTATTATTTTTACACTGTTAATTAAGATCTGAGTAAAAAAACATTTTTCAGACATTTGAGCAATATGTCCACCTATTTATTATTTTTCAGACATTTGAGCAATATGTGCACCTATTTATTATTTTGCATTGTTAAGATTAAAATGTCTAGTGAATTGTTTCGTAATTTCCAAGAGACTGTAAGCACCAATATTGAATTATTTTTATTGTAAGTTTGTATTTTTCTAATGAATCTCTGCTATATTACTCGAAATTGATGTAAAATCACTTCATTCGGTTAAAATTAAACATCACATTTTAAAAATTGTTAACATGGTACTTATAATATTTTTACAACATTCGGGGCTCAACATTGATACTTAAATATTGTAAAACTACCTGATTCTTATTGTTACCTGGTTATTATGGGCTAACGCACTTATACTAACCCACCCTAACCTAATTTATGAAATCAAATTAATGAAAAATTCATAATATAACCTGAATCAATTATTTTAAAGGACATTGGTTATTAGTTATAATTTTTTTTAATCTTAAACAGTTATTTAGGTTGTTATTATGATCACGTCTACCAGCGCAAGTCTGGTAATTATACAAAACTTGAAGCACGGCGCACAAATCGAGCCCTCCTACATAAAGTATTGTAACCTTACAGGAGAATGGTTTAAAGAGACAGAAGTTCGGTTCGAGTTGAGTTTTTGATTGTTTGCATCAAATTTGGGACTTTTATTGTCAATTACGTGCAAAATTTGGTGCAAAACAATCAAAAGCTCAACTTACATCAAGCTTCTGTCTTTTTAAACCGCTCTCCTGTAAAGTTCTGATTTTGAAGTTACGTTACTTTACTTAGGAGGGGTGGAAATAATTATTGAACTTCATGGAGTTATTTTATTATAATAAATAGTTATAAATAGTTAACTTCTTTTTAAGTATTTGATGGTTTTTAATTTTTACGCTTGATGTGGGAACTCCTATTAAATGTTGTCACATGGTCCAGGCTCGGTATACCCAAAACTACTTTGTAAATAGATTTAACTACTTCATATAATAGTGAATTAAGACATTGCACAAATTACGAAATTCATTCATATTACTCCCCTTTTCACCTAAATAATAATTATTAATTTTAAATTTATGAACATGACGCATGGACAGTGTTTACCAATATCATACCAAAGGTTGCAATAATGTTTAACTGACCCATTAGCCAACTCATTGACTCGACCCGATCGTCAAAATTCTAAATGAACCATATTGTCGACAGCAATCCATCGCTGTGTAAATCATATTTCGTCACTTTACTTCTCTTTTAGCCTTCAATGAACTTCAAACCGACCCTCTAATTATCAACTTAACTCCTGTTTTCCCTCCATAATCAATCAATGCACTTTGCACTTTAATATCCGATCAATCTGTCAATTTCATCCGCCATAACACAGGAACATCCCTAAGCATGGCGTGCGAAAAAAAAGAAAACTTTGAAAATGAATCACATTAAAAAATTGATGAAAATCCAATAAATATCCACTTCCACCTCTATTTTGTTACAAACACCCATCAAATACAAAGTGAGTATGTTTGTTTCAAGTATTCAATTCCCAACAAACCGCAAACATGTTTCTTAACCCAATCGCTGCCATGCCCATGTTAACTGACGGCCTCCATGGTCGAGGGGTAAGGCTCTCGACTACGAATCCGAAGGTCGCGGGTTCAAATCCCGGCGTGCGCAAGTAAATTTTATTTAATTAATTTGTGTTGTTTCATTAATTAATTTAAAAATAATATATAACATATTTGCGCACGTTCCAGAGTGGAAGATACTCTCAGTATCGCCCTGGTGAAAGACCACCATTCAGAATTGAAACGTTGCTTGAAATGGCTTTTAGCCGTGTTTGGTGACCAGATCTGAATAGCCAGGTATTTCCCCACCTCCCTCCTCCCCTTCCCCTTCCCCTCCCCAATACCTCCAGCCTCACAACATTCCCCAATTGGGAATGCCATAGTCTCACTGGCTCCAGACGGTTGGGAGCAGTTGGGACTCTTGTGCGGTATTCATGTAAAAAAAAAAAAAAAACTAAGGCTGTGAATCCGAGCCTCAACTGCCAACTCTATGTTTACTAGACATGGGCAGATCATTTGCAGTAGTGAATTGATTCAGTCTGATTAATTACTTTTGAATTTTTTTCTTCTAATAAAATATAATAAACAAATAAAAATGGGGATTTTTTGTATTGCAAATTGCGCTAGTGTTGGAAATAACACATTAAAAATAAAATAAATACGAAAATAACAATCTTACTCAACTAGAAAATGAATAATATGACACCTTATCATCAACCAAGTATAACATGGTTGCACCCTACTGAGTACTGATTAATTTCGGAAATTCCCATCTGACTAGTGAAACTTATGGCTTTGCCGCGCTGTAACTAACACATACGGAATCGCCGCAGGCATTGAGAAATGAATTAGCTGACTAGTGTCTCACAGTGACTTGACTAACTTGCGAACCTAGTACGGACAGACTCAATATCGATTTAACAGAGACATAGTGACTACGATGTCACAACTGAATACATTTCTTAATTTCTTTGAATTAGGGAATACGGACTGCGAATACGCGCTGATTGGAATTTCTGATTGGCTGACCTAGGGGGCGGTTTGCCATTACGGACTAGTGCGGACTGTGAACTAACGATGATGTACTGGTTTTTATGGACGGCACGGGATTCTATACATTACATGGAGTCCTGCACACTGCACAATATCTCCGACGACTTAGCGATGACGCCCATAGTATCCGTGCCGTAATTATGGTGCCACGCATTAAAAAATCGTAGGATTGCAAGGCCCAAGCTAAGGAATGATTAATTAATTTATTGTTAAATGGAGAATCAGTTCGAGTGTGTCACGAGATTGAATTTATTCATTTAATTCATTCATTCAATTTCACCCATGTCTAATGTTTACTAAGACAATTTTCAAAGGATTCAAACAGCTTGGCTACATAGGTTCAGTGTTCGACAGCATATAGGTTTCTTATTCACATGAACATAAAAGATACTCGATTGAGTACTAAGGTTGGGGCCTGAAATTCAAAGGTAAAAAAAAAAAAACAAATTGGCGCCGTTTGGCGATTTGATGACAATGTTACATGAGAATTTCTGTGGAACATCCCAACCTAAGCTTATTAGTACGTATGTTTACACCGAATGAGCAACTCGAGCTAGTATATCATAAGTAACTATTTTAATCAGATTTGAAACATTACTGTCAATAGATTTATCCACATTTTCCAACCTTCTTTTGACCCTTCCTAATTTCTTTATTCCTCACAAAATTCTCCTGTTTTGGGGCAGGCCATGTTGTACTCCCGGCTACGGGTTGATTTTACTTTGCGGTAACGGGTCAGTATTTCTAGTATTAAACATATTATGATGTATCCCCAAAATCTTGTATTGGTGAATATCTGTAAAATATCAATATCTGTAAATAATGTAGGATAATTAATAGATGTTTGTGCATTTCTCTTCATTAAATAATATGTGTGTCTAAATTTAAAACATTGTGTTATTTCAGGGTCTAATGTTTCGAATATTTTAATAAAATTATGACATTTTAAAATAATTTATTGAGTTTTTATTTTTACATGAAACGATACCTCGTAAGTGACAAATTAAAAACTTGGAAAAGTAGAAGAAAAATTCTTCCCTGTTTACTTCGTGTTGGATATTTCGTGATCAAATAGAGAGCAGAGAAATTTAACTCTCAAAAATGTCACTTACAAGGTATCGTTCTTAACCCTCGATATATTATTATTTTCCTGTGATTTGTTAATTTGGCAAGTAGGCTAAGTAGCAAGGACAGTGATGATAAGTTGTAACTAAGTCACTGCCCTGAGAAAAGTAGTAAGTGCCGTCCCACACATGCTATTCAAGTGATTTAGTAAACTCTTGTATTTGTAGTAAACTTGTGTGCGTGTCCAAACCATCATGACAATAGCCCCCACCGAAAAAAGAATAATACAGTTACTAAATTGTTACTTGGCGGTAACTTACTACTTACCACTTAATGAACTGTCCAAACGCAGGCAGTGGCTTAAATTTAGTTGCCACTTTTCTCTTGGTACTGGCTGCGTGTGACATAGCTATTAGTGCAATCTATGGTGGAGATTGGAGATGGCAAAACTCCAGATCACGAATCCGAAAATTTCATTCGGTCAGAGCCATAGAACAGCAGTTATCGTGAAACGAATCCCGAGCCCGACCCTGCAAAAGACTGTAGAAATGGATTTTTTTAAAAGAAATTTTGATTTTTCATGATTTTGGTTCAGAATCATCTCCAGATCACAAATTTCACAATTTCATTCCTTTCAGAGTCATAGAACTGCACATATCGTGGAAAGAATCCCAACCCCAACCTTGCAAATGAATTGCATTTTTTAAGAATTTACAGTTTTTCATGAATTTGGTTCAAAATTAACTCTAAATCACGAAATGCAGAATTATTTCAGACCTAGTTGTGTTAGATATAATCATTAACCACCTAATTAACTGCTATCGTCGCCACTATTAAATTACATGTATCAACGAGGAATACAAGACAAATTGTAACATTTTTCTGCACACTCACTAGCTAATAGAATGCATGATCTGTGGGCAACAAGTTTGGAGGTATTGTTGAAATATTTGCTGAATCCATTTATACAGTAAAGTGTCATCTATACCAGCACTTTGGTGAATCCTACAATTAATTGTTGTAGGTTGGATAATGAAGCGTTAATGATTTGTATTATAATATTGTTTTAGTTTCCTATTTTATGTTATAGTTAAACGTTAGAAAAAATATTTCGTTATTTTATGGTTTAAAATTGCCATATTTTTGATTTAACTCATTATTGTTCTAACCACCCATGTAAAAGTCCAAATGAGTGTATAATCAAATAAATAAATAAATTTTATTACTTGATTGAATTTAAGTTACATTAAGTGTGTTTCTTAACTTAGTGACCAGATCTAAATAGTCAGGTACTTACCAACCTTCAACTTTCTCATCCCCTTATCTTCCCACTACCTTCAAAACTCCTGTGATATGCCAATGTTTGAGTGCAGGTGAATCTTAGTGTTGGGAGTCGGAGCTAAGGTGTGAAGGTGTTTACCGCAACTTGAGGGAAATGGCAGGAGACTAGCGGGAATGGAGGCATTTCAATCTGCAGTGAATTTTGAATGTGTGGATGATTGGTTGAAAATCAAAAATGCAAAAATTACAGGTAAAATTTCTTTATTTCACCAAATTCGTGGATAATAAAATACAAACGTAAAAATATCATACTAAAAATATTTGTGTGTTCTGTCAACAATAACTGACGTCCCCTCCTAAAACACACCTGTAGAAACCTTAATAAATACTTTATATAAAATCACATACATCAGTGAAATGGCCTCATGACTGGTGAATCCATTGTTCATTATTATTACATAAATTACTCATAGTCTCCAACTCGGCACAGTCCATGACCGCTGATAGCTCCGCTGTTACCTCTCACTTTCTCATAAACAGAAAGCAACGTTACAAGGGTACTCTCAGTGGTAAGACCATAGATAATAGAAACAAAGGGAGATAGACATGGGAGCATGCCGACTGTCGCCGATCTACGACCAAACCGCACAGGGTCTATCAAAGCGGCGGAGACAATGGAAGTTACGCGCTTGGTGCATTGGTAGAAACAAAATGGGGCCTCCGCCTTGCAGACGCGATTTGCAGTAGTATGGATGAATGACGTTCACGTCACATTCGTGGGCGCTTTGGTAATAATCTCTCTTGTTTCTATTATCCATGGGCAGGACCAAATGCTCTTCTTTCGAATTAAACAGATAAAATGGCAACAGCACCCGTCAATTTGCCAAATGAAAATTCATTGCCTTACCTAATGCTAAATAAAAAGTTTACCGTAAAAGATTCAAAGAGCCAAGAGAAAGAATCACAGATAACTTTGTCACGCTAGACCCATTCTTTTATTTAGTTGAGGAGATCCAGTCGCCCTTGACTCCAATGTTACATGTGACATTTCAAAGGGAAACTGCTGGCAAAAAGGTAATATTTTACTATTAATTTGGTGATGGTCCAAATACAACTAATTATTAGGAATTATTGGCAGTTTCCAATATGAAGTATGGCTTAGCAAATGACGACCCAACTGATCCTGTTCCGATCAATCACTTAGGATACAATACATTTCATAGTAATGATCCTTTTTATAGGTGCATTTAATCATAAAAAATCTGCTGATGGATCTAGCCTTGTTAAAAGTATTTATTGAAATAAGAAGTACAGTAAAACCAGTATATAAGGTTTTACAAGTTTTCACACTTAAAGTCTTGTTTATATTCAGTCTCTTGAAAACTGAAATGAAAAAAATTGACCTAATTCAGAACCACATTTCACAGTCAAAAGCCACCAATACCCAAAACGGAGTTATGAGATTTACGGCGATTTGAAAGTTGGATTAAGAATTCATAATCATATTTGTGTTTTTCAAGTTTATATAGTTCACCTTTTAATGTTTTACCTGCATATTGCCAGATAAACGCGAAAAGCTTAGAAATAAAGAGTTTATCTCCAACCTTCAAATGTAAATATTTCAAAAACCGTGATTTGCGATAGGTGACTTTTGGTTGAATAAAAATGATATGGAGGTTAGATTTATATTTTCCGGTTCCTTAAAAAAACCTTATACGAGATTTTCACTACATTGAAAAATAGAGCTACACATTAAGTACCCTTTTATGAACCAATTCGGTAAATGATACAAGTGTGCCAGCAAAATCTTATTTTCATTTAATTTATTAACATGGGTCACAAAACAAAACTTCACAGCGTTCTAAGAATATACAGTGAAACCCGTTTATAAAGTTCCCTAATAAGAAGTTTTCATGCTTAAAAAGTTTTATTTTTCCGGTTTTTTTTTTCTTGAAAAACCTTATAAGAGTTTCACTGTAATTAACAATGCTCCCCAAATACCACTGTGTCACTTGTGCAGCTAAATGAGCCGAAAGGACGTACGTAACTTGGTCCAACCGAACTCACTATTCTTTCAGAAAACAGGTGTACCGAAGCTCTCCTTGGGAACAACGTTATATTTATGACCCTTGACGGGAATAAAAACAAGTCAGCTAATTAAATGTGCCACATTTTTGTTCAGTGATAAAAATACTTTAGTATTATTAAAATATTTTAAAAAAAAAGGTAATTTTCAGGGTTCATTGAATTTTTGCAAACCCTGAAAACAATGGAATTAAAAAGTAATAAACCCTTTCATTTGGGACGTAACAAAACCTACATTTGTAATGGTATAAATTTATATTTTAGCGTTTAAAATAATGTTCATGAAAATTAGAGACCTAAGAAGAACTAAAATACTGTTTCGCAAATTTGTTTGTCAAATAACCCCCCTTGAATCGTCGTAATTATATAATAATAATATAGTGAGAATTACCAGTCTCGATACGTCTCCGTTAAAATGACGGGAAAGTTTGGCCATTTGAATGAAATGCGGTTCGCTAAAAACAAGAGCAGCATTCAGTTGTGTTTAAGATAAATCCTATGTGTTATGTAAGGCGGTTATGTAAAGTTAAGGATTAAGTCCAAGGATTTGAAAGAGAGTTTGTTTATTTGTTAGTTCCACTGTTGGCTGCCCGCTATCCTACCTTGGATCTGTAAAACCTTACATTTTAATGGTTTGAAATATTTAAACCATCTTCCAAATTTTGAGTTAGTTTCGATCAAACAACTGAAACAACCTGCAGAGGTTTTAAGGCTTTAACCACAGCTTTAGACATACCCTGGATGAAATAATGGGACATTAAGCTAAGCTTGTGCCCAACTAAGGTTCATAAAACCGGCGCTTTTCAATTGCTGTAACTTAGAAAATGGGTGTGAACCTAGCCGAGGACCATCCCGGGGGAAATAGAGTTTGACCTGGATCGGGTAGCAGGTTGGTTAGGAACTCTTGGTGATGAGGTAGGTGATCTTGTCCACGGCGTATCGCAGGTTCTGCTGCAGCCCGACGGAGCAGCCGTTCTCCTGGAGCGTGCTGAAGCGGTACGTGCAGAAGTTCTTGTCGATGTCGATGTATGTGACGGCCGACATCAGCGGACACAGGATGATCTTGGAATGGTCTTGGAAGTTTATCTGTAAAATGCACGATTACATTGTTAGTCATCAACTGATCCAAATAAGGTGGTTTAATTTTTATAGAATTCTTTACAACGCAACTTATCCCATCACACGGCACATTTCAACATGATAAATGATTACAGGGAGAGCCGCCGATGGATCACATATGCGACAGCAGCGTGGATAAGGTTAAAACCATGAAAGTCATGATCATTGAAATGCCGGAAATAATACTATAAATAGATTGAAGAAATTTTACAATAAGCTTAGAAATAAATAAGGTCTGTAAAAATGCACTGAAGTGTCCGATATCTCACTTGTGAACAGTTGTTTTTTTGCTTAGTGTGGCAATTTAGCATGCCAAATTCTAAACATAAATCATTTAAAAATTTGAGGCTGAGCTTCCCAAAATAATATACACTTTTTGGAAAATATTTCTTATGCAGGTGATGAGCTAAATTCAATTGTATCGCCACCAGCGTAAGAAGTGTTTGATTTGTCCCGAATTTGAAGGTAATTTTAGAAAGCGCATCACCTTCACAAGAAAATAATTGACATTGGATACAGATTGCCATTGTTTCTATCTGCGCATAAAATGCATCATTTTCATTGGCTCCGCTGCTTCGACTGTTCGTGCAGTTTGATCATAACTCAGTGAGAGTCGGCACGCTTCTATGCCATTGCCATATCTCCCCTTATTTTGATTATCTATCATATAAGAAGGATGGGACTGACCTGTACTGTTCCGTTGGTGAGCTGCATGACCACGGCCGTGCTGGTGCGGAACCACTCGTGCAGGTGGGGGATACGAGACAGGCTGTCATGGACAGGGATGGAGGCTCCTGTTTATCACAAGATAATAATTTATTAAATTTAATTAGGAAAACAAAATACAAACATTCATTCTGGATATGTCCGCCCATTAAGAAAGTGTAGAAATTTAATAAAATTGAACAATTTTTTAAAATTATTATAAACATCGTTTGATGCTGATTTGAAAAATATACACTTTTAGTGTATTTTTTTAAATAACATTATTTTTCCATTGAGCTACGAGGGTTGTCTATAAAATAAGGTCTCCGATAATTTTTCGTAGGGTAAAACACATTTATTTGCGTTAACACGTACATTTTTGGAAAGCTGGGGCTTTTTCCTATTTTTCTAGATAATCACCATTGCGATTGATGCATTTTTGCATGCGGTGTACCATGTTTTTTATGCCTGTGTCATAGAACTCTCCCGCCACGTCTCGCGGGTAGCACACAACATTTTCTTTCAGCTCAGAAGAGATGATAGTCACTTGGGGGTATGTCCGGGCTGTAGGGGGGGTGCGTGTGTGACAGTATTCCATCCAGATCGGGCGATATGAGCGGTTGTTGCACGGGCGGCGTGGGGACGAGCGTTATCATAACTTCATGTATGTAGAAATAGAATTTCTGGCCATTTATTTCTTTTGATCCTTCATAGCTTATTTAGTTGCGGTTTTCTCCTCCTTGTCATTCAATGCCCTTAGTATCCATTGAAAAACCATCTATGTAATGTCATATAATATTCTCTTGCTCTGTTAGTTATTTGTACCTAATTCATATTTGATTATTTACACCCTTAGCTTCTAAATTGTTATTTTATAATATCTAAAATGTTTATCTAAGTGAGTCTGCAACTTGTGAATATTTTAAATTGTGGTTTTAATTAGCATGTACATAGTATATCTGTTATTTTCTAATTATATTAGGTTAGTTAGTGTAAAGCACACTTGAGGTGAACCTTCACTAAACTGTGCTTTTTTTTTTATTTTTATTTTTTTTTTTTATTCATCCAAAGAACATAAATACATACATGGTAAAATAAAGAAAGAAGCAAAATATGTAGTCCTGCAAAGCGGTCACATGACAGCTTGTCTGCAGGTTCTACAAAGATTAATTAGTCCTAATAGTAATAGTAATATGTATTAATCTTAAATAAAATAGGTACTTACATTTGACGTTAACATTATAGGTACATTAACTTAGCCATTAAGTATACATAGATAAAAATTTAAAGATACAAAGAAAAAATTTAAAGATACATATGCTATAGAAATTAACTCTTATTATTGTAATGATGCAAACGCACTCCCTTCGTCAGCATGCCCTTCTTTTGTTTTGAATTGCACGGTGAAGGTTCTTCAAAGTAGCAATCAGTGTTTATTGTTGTGCCGGTAGTCATGAACTCGCACAACAATAACCCTTTCCTCTCCTAAAACACGGTCGCCATCACTTTGCCGTCTGGCACGCTTTTCATCGTGGACGTCTGTTTTTAAATTCTCTGCACCATTTGGCACGTTTTTCACACTCCTACACTGTTCTCTGTACACTTCACATAGCTGAGAATGAATGTCTACCGGGGTTTTGTTCTTTGCACACAAAAAACTAATTACAAGCGTAAGTTCCATCACGAACGGCTGTCACGCCGAGACTAAGCATCACAGAGAGCGCAGCGTGGTGGAGATTTGGAGTGGGGAAACCAGGCTGCACGCCAGTGTTGTCAGATCGCGCGTAAAATCATTCCTTGCAACCGCAGCACCTTGGCCTCGTTTATTGGTGTTGCCATTGCAATTGACACTGTTTAGACTTTCTCGACAGACTGTACCATAAATGTTATGGCTTCTTTAATTTTATAAAAATAATTGAAATGATGAAGGACTGACCTGCTTTCATGAGATGTTCGCTCATGTATCTGCGGAAGTAGCTGAGCAGCTTCATCTTCTTGTCGAGATCCATGGGGTAGTCCCGGAGGGTCATGTAGGACTCTGCCCCCCGGTGATTGATGTAGTGCACATTGCTGTTAGCCGAAAAGATAATTTTTAAAAAGGTTCATGGAAAATAATAAATCATCGATGTAAATCAATTTAAAGCTCCATTGGATTCTAATTTGAAGAAAAGATAAGATTTACTTTTTGTGAAATTAGATATGAGCGCATCTATATGAATATGAATGCTATTTAAACATTAACTAATAATATAACAATTATGTACAGTAGAGAACCCTGTAAATTTGAACCCCAATGATTGATTTGAACAATGATTCTAAAAAACGCATATAGTGAAACTCTCTTCCAAGGCACGGGAAAAAAACCTTTTATGAGGAAAAACCTTAAATGCAGGTTAAATTGGGCCATTTTTCAAATTCGGTCTTCAAAGGACTGAAAAGACCAAATTTCTTAAATATGAAAACTTCTTAAGTGGGAACTTCTTAGGTTAGTAACACTGTAAGAATTTTCTGTAAGAAAGTTTGTAAGAGTTTAAAAAAAACCGTAATTCAATCATTATTAAGGTCCACGTTCAGCGTGCTGCAATTGTTCACGATTTGTCGATTTGCAGGTGAATACATTGTATTTTTACGAATTTCAATTTGAACATCTGAATTTGAAGGGCTGACCATGAATAATTTACATGGGAATGCCATACTTATATGAATATACTTACAATGGGGCCAGCCGTGATGGTAATCGGATGCGAAATTTCGATTTACACAGAAATAAGTTGTATAATTACGAATTTACTCCGAGCACCGACCTGAGTATTGTATTTTCCTTCTTAAAATTACGAGAGTATTCGTTAACTCTTTGAAGCACAAACTTTTTTTACAAAAAAGCACAAATTTTTTGAAAATGTTAAACTCACAGCTAAACTGTGCAGCGTCACATATGTAAACTATGCCACTAGAGTAAATTAATTACTCAAGAATCCATGTTTCATAATTAGTTACTAAAATTATTAATAAATGGTGGTTTTCACCGAAATACATATGTATTTTCTTAGTGATTTATTTTTGATACCACAGTGCTTCAAATTGGTTTTTGAGGTCCCTTGGATTTAGAATGAACGGGGTTCTACCGTAATCAGATTCCATTCACACCAATACTTACACTCCGTTGGCTAGCATAATCAGCTTGGTGGTGTCGTTGAAGGTGACTCCCACGCTCTCATCGCACAGCTGGTAGCCGAAGCCGTACTTGTCCGAGTAGTCCACCCACTTGCTGATCCACACCAGCGGCTGTGCGGCCGGGTCGGAGGCGTCCTCGCCCGTGGCTCCGTTTACCTTCCGGGCGGGCTGCAAACAACATAAACACCGTTATTAGGACAACTGATGCTTAGAACAGAAGAAGCAGCTCTGGGCTAACATCTATATAAACCAATTAACTGACCATAACGCCGAGAGGATGGACGCCGCACAACTGTCTCTGCACACACTCCTTGCACATACTCTATTTGATTCACTTGATCGTACCATGTAGCTTCACCGACTTCTTCTCTCATTAATTTTCCTCTTACACCCTTACTTATATATGTACTTGTAATGCTTTAAAACATTAAATTTTTAAATGTACGTAAAATATTTTTTAAAAAGGGGATTTATTCAATTAGACTAGTTCTACCTGCCGAAATAAATTTAATAAATAAATTAGGTTTGTTTATATTTAGTTATAGATGTCGACAATATCTATATAATTATTACCTAAATCCCGTATACGGCGAACGCGAGTGTACAATTGTGATACAGTGTTGGTGTTGGAGGTGTCACAATAATAAGGTAAATAATGTCTCTATGTTAATTTACATGGTTCATGGAAAGAAATCAAATAATATGAGTTCAGGGCTGTCAATAATTGAATTTGTCATTTTGTACAAACAAGTTAAGTCGGTAATTATTCTACGTTTTAATAATTTGAATAAATTGAGGTGACATAAAAAATAATGACAATTTATCCATTCCCTTGTAATAAGCTGGGATATACCACGGCTAAGGTAAAATATCTGTTGGTTTGGAGTCATACTTACTTGAAAGTGATTGCCTCCTGGGATAAATGGCAATATGACGTGGCCACAATATTTGATGAGGCCACAAGTCCATGTATCTAAACTATGTTTCTTTGCTATGAGAGATTCTAACGGCTGCTCTGCGCAAACTTCCCTGATAATTTATGCAAATGTTCAAATGTATGCAAAATGTTCCCCGATAATTTTAAATGAATGCCCAATTGTAAATTATAACTAAATAGATATATCACCAAGGGCTGGGGTGAGAGAAGCAGAGGCCAGGTAGGTGAGTGTTAACAGTCGCACACTCGCGGTGCAATGCTGTGAGAAATAGACAAACTCGCAGTCTTTAGAGCCGCGAACGTAGTCATCCCGATAGGGTCAAATACCCCTGCAAAACCAGTATAAAAGTAAGTAGATACCCAGCAACCTCCACCCAGACAACAGCTCTGCTTCTACCACTCAGCTCTCGCTCTGACTTCTGCCTACTCGCCTTCTCTTCTTCTGACCCTCGTCTCACCTGGACCCTGGGACTGCCACCTCTTATTGGACCAGACCAAGCATCGCTACACGAGCTCCAAGCAGAGTAGATAATTTTGTGCAAAATAGTACAAAAGTAGGAAATAATCTTTGTGCAAATTGCAAACTTGCAAGGTAGATAAAAGCCGATTGTGGTCTCCCTTCACACATGGTGAAAGGAGATACCTTGTTATATTAAGTTAACTTTCAAAATATTATAAGTCCGTATGAACAGACAGCCGTAACAGTATTACATATTCTCCTTAAAAATACCTATCCATACATGTATACGTATATTATTTCTTTTGAGGAATGGACCCAAAACTTCCCATTCTCTTTTAACCTATACACTGCCTCCAGTGCTATGCACATACATTTATGCGCTCAACTTAAGCGGCTGTACTAGGTAAATATGTACGTGACTAATTTAGCAGATAGGCGAATCAAAAAATAGTTTTGATTCTTTATCTTACTGACATTTGACATTCACTAGTTAAAATATTCTTATTTGTTTACATACAACAGTTTGAAGATGATGATGGTGTAACGGTATGGTTAGTGTGTGTGGGCAGCGCTGATGTGACTGTATATAATATTATAGCCATGTCCGACACTTATTGTTTGTTTACATAGAACAGTCGATGATGATGGTGTAACAGTATGGTTGTGTGTGTGGGCAGCGCTGATGTGACTGTATATAATATTATAGCCATGTCTGACACTTACTGTTTGTTTACATAGAACAGTTGATGATGATGGTGTAACAGTATGGCAGTTTAAAAAGGTGAATTATGATTGTCAAAAAGAGTGTACATCACAGTGAAAAGGTCAAATGAACTTATTTCCTCCAATTATTGGTCAGAGCACAAATATTTAGTTATTTTGCAACATTACCTTTGTAGCGAGCAGGGCCACCAGCTGGTCCTTGAGGCTCTGCAGATGGTCCTTGTATTCGTCCACCTGTTGTTTGAGCTGCGCCACCGTGGGGGTGCCGGCGGCCCCGGGGCCCGCGCCCGCCTTTTTCATGGGTGACTCCACTGCCATGTATTCTACTGAACCAAACAACAGATTAGTTTTAACACTACTGATATCATTGAGCAGGATTAATTCAATACGTGGATAATGGAAAAAATTAACACAATTTGTCCAGTGGTGCGCTAAGAATAAATTTGAAATCCTTTCCTTCCCTGCTCTCTTCAACCCCGCAACATACCCCGCAGGATGCCATAGTCCAACTGGCTCCGTATAATTAAGACTGTATTTAAATATGGCTCTGCGGTCGAGAGATTTTAAAAAATTTTTTTAAGAAAGATAAACATTCTCGGGTTATGAATAATCTGACAATATTTTTAAATCTACTACCATCACAGTAAGTGGAAGATATTGATTGTGTTGTGATGGCCAGCCGAGGAATTGAACTCACGACGCCTGGGTGGGACCCAGAGGCGATGCCAACTCATCCACTGACCGATCATAAATCTGTTGTAACTTCTCTTTCTGGCGTCTATTATGAGGAAGAGGTTACAACGGAGTTATCAACGTATCCCTGTATCTTTCTTACCTCCGTTGACTTCAATCAGCGGGCGCCTGGCCTGCTGGCTCTCGCAGCCTTCGAGCTGGTCAAGGCGGGGGGCAGTGGTGAGGCAGGAGGCGGGCAGGGCGGCGGGCAGGAAGCCCGACGTGAGAAACTCGTGTCGTAGCAGGCGCTGCACCGACGGCCGCAGGTTGGGGTTCTCCTGGAGGGTCAGCATGATCATGGAGGCTGCTGCGCGATTCACGTGCGAGGGCAATCTATAACACGACAATCAATTTAATTGTAAATTGGCAGCATCATAGATAATAGAAACAAAGGGAGATATGGCATGAAAGCATGGCGACTGTCGCCGAGCTATGACCAAACTGCAGACTATCAAAGAGGCAGAGCCAATGAAATTTTTTATTGTAGACTTATTTTAAATTAACGGGGTTCTACAGCATATGTAAAAAGTTTACAATACCTATAATCGCAGGCCTTAATTTTTTTATATGTATCTTTCAATGTGGCAGTTTCAAAGGGAGGTTTTCCTACGAGGAGTGTGAACATGATGCAGCCGATGCTCCAGATGTCCACTTCGAAGGAGTGGCCCTTTTTGCCCAGAATCTCTGGCGCAATGTAGTTGGGGGTGCCGCAGAGGGTCTTTTTTCTTTCACCTGTAGAAACAAATTATTCATTACATATACTGCTTGCTTTTAATAACTTGGTTAGAAGCATAGATATAGAAAAATGGAAGAAGGGGGATGAATCATTGTTAGTATGAAACAGGGCACACGAGTGTCACCAACATTACTCACCCATACTATTGGAAATCGCACCCATACACACTAAATGCATAACTTTAATAACTGTCACTCTACCGTCATTACATGATGAGTACATTTTAAAATCATCAAAAATGTAATTACCTTCAAATTCTATTTTAGCGGCAAGTCCAAAGTCTCCGATCTTGACGTGAAGGTTGTCGTTGAGGAAGAGGTTCCCCAGCTTCAGGTCCCGGTGGATGATGCGGTTGCTGTGGAGGTACTGTACTCCCGACAGGATGTGGCTCATGTAGAACCTCGTCTCTGGCTCCGTGATGGCCTTCCTGCGCTTGTGCAGCTCCATCATGGACTGGAAAACATTCAGAAATTTTTATTTTTTTATCACAATCTCAATAAAACGGTTATTCACCAAAATATCACAGAGATTAGAGGCGCAGAACAACAAAAGGTACAGTTAAAGAGAAATGGTAAAAAACACTAAAACAAGTACATAGTAAAATTAAGTCCTTATATAAGATGTGCATAGAATCACATATTAGAAGTTGTGTTATTTTGCTACAACTGTACATTGTAGCTAGAAAAGGTGGATTGGAAAACACAGCAAAGCAGAAATATACGAAGATCATGGGGACAGCATTATAACTATTTTATATTATATTATATATCAAAAGATAGTCGCTGTCTGAAAGTGACGTTAAAACTTTCAAGGGTCAACGCAGCATCGTTAAACAGTTGAAACACTCTGTTGATTGACGCGTTCTGATGAGCACAAGTTTTTGCTTTTGGAGCATAAAACAGTACATGAGATTTCCCACGAGCAGACTTGTTAGGAATGTACAAGTTAACACCTGTCAATATAGAGATAGATGCGATTTGACCTTTATGACTTTGAAATCTATGAGTGCAATTCCGAACAGTTGTTCCGATTGCAGTCTGTAGGGTGTAGATTGCTCCGATGATAGCCACTCTCCAATGAGAGGGTAATAGAAGAAGAAGAGCGGTCCAGACACAGACATTGGGCATTCAATCTTCTTTCATATTTGTTTTGTGCCATGCAGTTAATCAACAATTTTTTTTCTGGAAAAATAGGCAAAAAAGTGTGCATGGTCCTGGCACTGAGAGCTCTTGTATAACCACTATTTCTGATACATGCATCATTTCTGAGAAAGGGGGAGAGGTCACAACGGAGCTATCAATGGTACACTACATGAAACAGTTTATCCACATCGACAAAGTGGGTGATATTGCCCCTTCGAGACCGGTGGAGCAGCTGTGGTACAGGGGTAGTAAGTAGGTGGGGCATTGAAGGACAGTTAGGAGGCGAAGAAGGCAATAAGAAATGATGCCATGGAATCAACTCACCCAATAAATCTGCAAGACGAAAGATTGCTGGGAAGCCTGAGTGTCTGGATTGAGTGGAGGCAAACACCGCAACCTTGGAAATAAGGAAACGGCAACGGAGTGGAGGCGACAACTCTCCAAGGGTTGTAGCACTGATGAGTATGTATGTAAGCAACTCCAGCATGATGTAGATGTTGTCCTCAAAGCATTGAAAGCCGACCACAAGGTGGACGGCAATCTCCTGGACTAGAAGGAAACAGCAAAAGACCGGCAGGAGTGAAGGCGTATGTGATGGTGTATGTATGTAAGCAACTCACCCTCTTCTTACAGAGCTCCAGCACAATGTAGATATTGAGGTTGTCCTCGAAGAAGCTGTGGAAGCCAACGACGTGCTTGTGCAGTAGCGACCGGTGGATGGCGATCTCCTGCGCCATCTTGTCCTTCTGGTTGGACTTGACCATCAGTTTCTTGGAGACGATCTTGCCGGCGTACACCTCGTGCGTCTTCATGTCCAGTATTTCGTAGCATTTTGCAAAGCCGCCCTGAAAACAATGCCATGGTACAATTAGTGTACATTCATCATAAAGCAGAAATCTGGCTGCATGATGCAGCAAATTGTTGAACAGTGAGCGATAAATGGAGTCTACCAGAGTTGAAGCGATTTTTCGGCTCAAAAAATATTAAGTCATAATTTTATCTAAGAAAGTAACCAATATATATAGTAGGTTATATACTTTTTTTTTAGAGGCTTAAGAACTTCTACAAACGAGTTCACACGTGCCTACGGTATCACGAATCGTGAAAAATGACAGATCCGTCACAATGCGACATCCGGTTTTGTCAACAAATCACAAATGAGGGATAAAATAAAAAGGCAAATACGTCACTGAAAACATGCGGAGATGTATTGCTAAGTTCAACGACGACAGATCATCAGGAGCTCAGTGGCACGAATTCTATTGGACAGAGAAGACGCGTTGTGCATGCATTCATTATGTTGGGGGAAGAAAGGAATTTTCATAAACAAATAGCTAGGGAACAAAAGGTTCCAAAATGAGGTTGGTGTCTCATAAGTGGATGCACCCAGTGTCTTCTGGTTTTTCTCTGACGGGAAGGGCGATATCAATACAAAATCATGAGAGTATTCATGTCACAAACTCTTTTTCGGCATTTGTTTTTGACAGTTTGCAAAATCACAATCAGATAAAACAAAACGCCTTGTGAATTCCGTTTAGAAGTAATGTTATGGTTGGTAAAAATTCATTGTTTTCGCAGTAATTGGTCTGTACTTTTGAGCTGTAGAGAAATACTTCTAAATAACAATATTTCTTGACCACTTTATTACTTGTATTTGTTTATTACATGAATTTCGAAACAAGGGGAAGCTCACTGTCTAGATGAGATTTCAAAAAACCATCCTTAAGGGGGAAGACTCAAATAAGGCGCTAAACGTCACTTCGCAGTATGCTAACGTAAGCAATACAACACATAATTTATCTGCAAATTCTTAACAGAAAGTTACGAAAGTGTCTAAGGTTTTCAGTGACGTAAATTCTTAAACTGTAACATTTTATATTATATTTGAAATACCTACAGTAATTTTAAGTAAAACGCTCGACAGTGCCTTCGCCGTTATGTTAACTGCACCCATTACAAACATATTTAATCAAAATCCTTCCACAATCTCAGAGTAAATAAGATCAAGAACCAAAAGCGTTTTTTAAAAATAATTCAGTAAATCTAGATTTTCACTGTAATTCCCTCAAAGCTCAGGAATTTTTAAATTCAGTTCCGTCATACAAAAAACGTATGACAATTTCTGGCCCGCGCGATTGTTGATAAAACGATTTATTTCGCCGGAGTAAATCAGTTGTGAGAAGTCCTTCAGAGCGAGCGGACGTCGATTTGAAATTCGATATTTCTGTCTGTTTTATGACGAATAGCTGGGAAGAGAGGTGTTAAACTGCCACCGGAATGTAGGAATTGCGTATTTTCGATTTTTTTTTGTTATAATCACTTTTATTTGCAACGTTCTTTAAGATGGTCCAAAAAGTGATTAATTTATTATACGGCACAATATAAAGGACCTGCGCACTGGAAAAAAACTGACGGACGTGGTACAGATCTACAAGATTAGATCTTTGCAGGCGGTCAACAGCAAAACTAATGAATGAACGAATTATTTTTAAAATCTTAACATTTTTTGTGCCCATATAATTTACAATCTTGACGCCCCTGACTGCATATATAAGTATGCCGATCTGTGCCTATCAAAATCCATAGTTTTAGCGGCTATTTTGAATTTCTAGATATTCCCACCGATTTGGTTAGAAAGCGGCGCAAGTCATGTTAGGGGGGTGCTGAAGTCAAATTTAATGTCAACCTGAGTAATTTCGATGGTCATTTTTAATTTTGAGTTCTCTACCGATTTGGTTCAAAATCGGAATTAAAGTGTTTGGAAGTGAACTGAAATCAAATGCGAAGAATGATAACAAAGAATGTTTTTCTTCATTTTAAATTGTAGAATCTTTATCCTACTTTAAGAAATATTAATTAACCTTCACCGAAAAATTACCCCTTAATTAATAATTTTAAAAAAAATAGCGAAGTTTGTTTTTTTTATTTCTCGCTATTTTTTTTAGTTTTTAACCAATTTTGACAGTGAAGGGGTAATTTTTCGGTGAAGGTTAATTAATATTTTTTAAAGTAGGCTAAAGATTCTACAATTTGAAATGAAGAAAAATATACTATGTTATCATAATAACATAGAATGTTTTTCTTTATTTAGAACACCTGTATTTCGGACGATATTAGGTCCTTGGAGACCAATTTGTTTTCAAATTGTACCATATTTAGTCTACTTTAAAAACAATAGATTAACCTTTACCGAAAAATTACTCCTTCACTGTCAAAATTGACCAAAACACTAAAAAATAGCGAAGAATGACAACTTACAAAAAATTTGAATAATTTAGAACCGCTGTATCTCGGACATTATTAAGTCGTTAGAAACGTATTTGATTTCAAATTATAGCATATTTGGTCTACTTTGCTTGGGGGAGGGGCAAGGGGAAGATAGGAGACTTTTGTGAAAATACTCCCTGTTATAGGTATTATTCACCGGCAAAATATCAGTTTTTCTTATTGCCTTCATTGACTTGGTGAATTGTATTCAAGCTTATTGTGTGCGTCTGGAGTGGGTTGTAAATCATCGTTATCTACCTATGTTATATTTTTACTGCTGTTTAGTATACAATATTGAAGGGCGTTTCTAAATCCCAAAAATTATCAAAAGACAAATAATTCTTATTCCCGAATAATAAACGGGATCTAATTCACATCCTCCATCTTGGTTCCCAATTCAAATGTAATAGTAGAATTACTTAACCATTAATAAAAACTAAAGCCACTAATAGAATAGCCATATAAAAAAGCATCCAATTCATTTCAACCACCTTGAATCCCCTAGTGGACAATCGAAAAACGGATTCCTTGATTCAAAATCCATGAAAATAATTCCCTGTGTCAAAAAGCTGTGCTTATAAGTATTTCTGAGCAGTTGGTCCACGTTACCCATTTCTATAATATTTCCGAAGCTAAAAAAAAAGATTATGCTGTGAAGAAATAAATATGTAAATAGTAACAAAACAAATCTTTTGTAAAAGGGAGGCACTTTGTATGGCTACTGACAATAATTAATATATTATATATAAATTGAAAAAAACATATTCTCATCAGTTACCCTATCCTATTACCAACAGATGCTAAGTTAAGTCTGTCAAGCTTCTTACACAGCGAATAAACGAAAAAAATATAGAGCAAATGTTTTTTGTTTCGTATTGCATCAATACGCTGAACATTTTTTTTAATCCGCCGTGGTCTACATTATCCACATTTCCCCAATCCTGCTGCCGGATCGCGGTGGTTCGTGGTTTTAAGTTTGAGGCCTAAAATTCCTAACGGCGGTGAATACGCGGTCTTATACTGGACCCTTAAAGCAGAACTTTGGTAGTTTGTTGAAATTCCGCAGACTTGACGTTCAAAACAAGAGGAAAACTTTGGGAAGGGATAACTCATAACAATCTCAAAACTTTCCTCCGAACCATTCATAACCCCGAGCAAAGCCGGGTACTTCAGCTAGTGTATTATATTTAAATAGTTAATAATGACAGCCAAATTAGTTTTTCGATATCTCCAAAAATGGCAAAGTTATGATGATTCAAAGTGAACTTGGATAAAATGACCGCTCAAAATATCTGTATGTCATGAGACACAATTCTGTACAATTCGCAATTTAAATGGCAGTATGGCATAATACCGCGCCACTTATTTTATGTTACGTGAAATCACATGCTTTTCGGCCGGCCGGCAAGATTCTCCTAAAATATCAACAAAAAAAAAGAAAAAGTTCCGTTTTCAGCGTACTCTAATTAATATGATTCATTTGTAAATAACACGAAAATTCGTTTTAGGAGACAACCTCAATGGCGATGGGATGGCGTCCTCAATTGAGAAAAACAAAACAGAGGTCACACACAGATGATGCAGGTTGACGATCTAAAGATAACTAGCAGCAAGTTACGGATGAGTGAGAGACGTTAAGAAACGGCTAAACCAGAGACATTTGAGGGAGGTCTGTGAAGAAGGAGAAGTATTCATTGCTCTTTGTAATGAGACAGTTGTCTAAAAAAAATCGAGCATACATCCTAATACTGTCTTCCTGTTAGATGTACGGGGATCATTCTTTACCAACTCTGTCTCTTTGTTGGATCAGCTTACTTTTGTGGTGCCTATATGGCTTCAATTTGATGAATCCAGAGTCCAGGATGTTGGATCCAGAATTTTGATATTAAGTGGAAGTTGATAATGGCATAACTTCGGTTTTTGGGACAGCCTTGGAAATTGATGAAGCGCTGCATGCCATAATTGGAATGTTCTTTGTTCAGAACACACTAATATTACTGTATTGTTTAGATAAATCAGCGAGGCAGAGGAAACAGTTCGTCACAGTGAGTTCAGACACTTTAAGCTGGTGTCGGAAGTCATGACACATGTCAGCTTGAGAAAATGATGGCTGTTTATTTATTTATTGATTTATGGCACAAATACCTTTGAATACACAAAAGAAATCAATCAAAATATGAACAATTTATGAACATATATGATTCTCAATTAATGAAATTAACAGTGCTGCAATGTAAACAAAATTATTGTTAGTACTTTTTGTTGGGTGGTGGTGATACTACATCACTCGCTGCAACCGGATACATTTCTATAACAGCAAAAGTGCCCTGTTATTCAGTGTATCTCTACCTTTACTTTTCGAGAACAATGCTAGTGAAAGTGCGATTATAAATTTCAAATTGTCAAAATCAAGCCATAACCCAGACAAACAACATAAATAACAGGTGGTTCTTTTTTAAATTTAGTTAGGAAGTTTATTTATATTTAGTTAGGAAATCATAGTCTTCCACAACGTAAATGGTAATTATTACTTTATTTGGACATAAATAAAAACAGTTACATCTTACTATACAAATGTAGTATTAGGTTTTGGTTGACCAACTTTCGGGTGACATAAGTTTAGCACGTTGATAATTCAAAATGTTGGTTAGACAGTTACGATAAGGATTTCTACGGATATTTTAATGAATTATTTGTTTGATAACAGGAGGAATGTCGGCAATTTCATTACGTATGCAGTTTCTGAGCAACAAAGAAATAAAGTTGGCATATATCTACTTGTAAACATGTTTTAGCGACAGGTATACCTAGCCAGGACAATGAAAGAAAATCGACTCAAACGAAAAAAAAAGTTATGGGGGCTTGGGCATATTTATGCATTTATACCAATAAAACAAGCAGCAGAAACATTTGAAGTAGTAGATATTAAAATATAGTTAGAGAATATACCAAATTTGGTCACTTACTTTTCCAAAAAACCTGTTACGCTTATATGTAGAGCCAGTATTGCAATCGTGAATAATCTCAGGTATTTCTTTTTTATCGTCTACGGTAGACGAAGACATTGTGAATAATAATAATGTATAAAAATAATAACACAGGTAACAATATACGACACCAAAAACTAACAGCACCAAATAAGTAAAACAATTAACGGAATATACACATACACTCGCCGTATGATCCGACAGTTTGACAATTTTTTAATTATTTCGAATTTTAAACTTCGGCCAATCACGAGCCTCGGCGAGCATTCCGAAATATGGAGTCGTAAATATATTACTAGCCAGTTAACAGTACTTACGCGCGAATAAATGTGTTTTGGTTTTCTGGAGTATGATGGCGCTGCATGCTTTCGCCTAACTATTGGCGGCAGTGATTGTGCTCACAGGAAATGACCGAAAGGAGATGGCGCGAAATTTGAACACAGGAAAACGTTAAAAGGAGAAGTCAAGCCGAAATCGGATAGAAACAGAGATGCTATTTCATCAAGGAATATTCTGGATAAGGAACGGCACTACATAATGACAATTTCACAGTTTTTCAATGCCCTTGGAAGGCAAAACAGATATTATGTGTAAATATTGTTTTTTTCTGATTTTATATTATTAAAAAGAAATAAAACTTAACAGAATGAAGGTTAAAAAAATGAATACTGAAATGCATTATTATTTTATTTATAAAATCGTTAAGTAGGTACTATGCCGTTATAAGCATCTTGAATCTATTATATAAAGAAGAATGTCCCAGGCGGGCGTCGTGTGTTTATTTCGTATGCAAATCTACAATTTTATTCTGAGCTTGATGAAATTTTGCAAACTTGACCTTGGAAACAAGTGGGAAGTCACTGTCTACGTGAGATGTTGAAAACCACCCCCATCCCCCTTTCCTACCGTTTAAAGCAACATGTTGGAATTTATTAAATTTTGTACAGTTGACATTCCAAATAAGAGGAAAATTACTGGGTTTGGATAGGGTTAGGGTTAATACATCATCAAAATTTTGCTGCAAGCCTTAAATGACCCCGGGCAACGCCAGGTACTTCAGCTATATATTAATAAAATAACTGAAGTTAATAATTTTATTACAAAATTAGCCATTTAATTTTTTTGAATGTAGAAAATCCTTTCTTCCTCTTCCCTTTTCATAGATTTGAGATAGTCCTGGCACGATCAATCATTTTACACGACCCGGGTTGATCACGACCCACTAGCGAAGTGATTGGGTCAAAAAGACCTGATCTTTAATCGATAGATGACGTCTACCATATTTGAGATACAGTGTGCAAAAGATAGGTGGGTAATTTAACACCTTGGAAGTAAATTTAAAAAAATTTCTCCAGATAAAAATTATTTTGTCACTAGATTCACATATTTTTATAAATTTATATGTAAATCAAATTGAATAATAACATTTCATTATCCTCTTCGGGCCCACGGTATCATATACGATACTCAAAATCTATTTCATAAATATTCTTTGCTGATAATGTTTATCAACCCAGACCCGAAGTATCTAAAGTAGGCATATTATAATAAAACAAATATAAAACTTTTTTCCACTTTAATTTTTATTTGACCGTAACCGGGTTTCAGCTCGTTAGGGCCATCTGAACACCAGTCTGAAGATGGCCCTAACGAGCTGAAACCCAGTTACAGTCAAATAAAAATTAAAGTGGAAAAAAGTTTTATATTTGTTTTATTATAATATACTATAATGGAATTCCACCATGTATTAACAGTTTCAAAAATAGAAATATTAAAGTAGGCATGTCAGTAAAACAGACGCCTACTTTATCTAATACTTCGCGTCTGGGTATCGTATATGATACCGTGGGCCCGAAGAGGTTAAATGGAGTTCTACAAATGAAACACAAAAACATCAATAGATTCACATCTATCACCATTTTAATACAAGGTCAGGGCTTGTGGCTTAAATTTTGTCACCTAAAGTAACCCGAAAATCACTTACGATGATCCTATGATGTACAGTCCAACAAAAGCCACATGCTGGAGGAATATGTACGCGAGCTCTAGATGGAACTAACGCCATTTGTATCTGTATCCAGTATTATCAATATATTTTTTCTTTATGTGTATGTTCTTTGGCCGGTCAGAACCACAGAAATATTGAGAGAGCATTATGAATACTCAAATAGGACCGTCTCATTCTTCCATCGGAAGTTCTGAGAGTTCCCGCGCCTAAAACCATTGCATTCTGCACTGCTGTGTATATATGTATTACATCAAGAAAGTGGCGGGCCAAACCCGCTGGAAGAATGAGAGAGCAATATGGATAATTCGTATAGAATAGTCTCACTCTTTCCATTGAACAAAAGATAGGCACCTAGGTATATACTTATAAAAGTATAGGACGATTGATATGATTTTTATTTTCACCCTTCTTAGCGCTTATTGGGCGTCTCGAGCAGCACTCCAGGAAAGGTACAGAAAAGTAAAGTCTGCCAAAGTAACGGTTTGCAGCGTAGTTCATTGTGGGACTTTTATGCGCAGTGCACAGGGTCTGGAGCAGCGTGCAGAACGCTTGTTCCAAAACGTATGTGTAATGCCTTTTTAATAATAATTTATAGGCACTGGGCGTGTTAACAAACGCCTAAGTAGTGATCACTCTATTATTTGGATGTTTTGTGTAAAATCACCTCAAGAGTGCTGTGTTAGGTGTCGGATATTATCATTGCCTTGGCGCCTTAGAAAGATGGCGCCTGCAGGGGCCGGCCCTGTTCCTAAGACACATTAATTATAAACTCGGTATTCCCATTGAAAGCATCAAACTATAATTACTTGATGGAAGAACTAAATTTACTGAAACTCTCAGATGAAAGAATTTTTTCTGACTTGATATTTATGGTCATAATTGTAAATGGTAGCATATATAGACAGTCCTGATTTAAGCAACGTCATTCAGTTTCATATACCCACGAGAGCTACTCATTCCAAAATCCTGTTTAAATGTAACAATACCAGGACTGAGCATTACAAACACTTGCATGTACCTAGATGAAGTTACTAATATATACGCAGGTGTAGCTGATTGTCTCTTGGTTCCACAATATGTCTTTCCTGGTAGCTGAGCCTTCTTCCCATCAAGACGGGACATTGATACCATAAGTAAATTGGAGTCTCTTCATCCTCTTCACATTTCCTGCTTCTGTTCGTGTTTTCCACTCCCAACAGCTGCATATGTCTCCTGAGGTGGTAGTGTCTCGTTAGTAGTATTACCAGTTCCCTCAGTGAGTTTCTGTGTATATTGAGTAGTTGCCTGGTTTGTCTGGGGTTTGGTCCGTTTATGAGTACTGTACCAGATGTAATGACACACAAGCGAACTGTAGGGGCAGCTTATCCCGATCTGCGGAGAGGTCTGGGAGGGGAGAAAGCACAACCTGTATCGATCCCTTGCGAAGAGGCAAAGACACTGACGACAGGACCACATTGACGACTTGTGAACTTTGCAATGTAATTATGCACAAAAACCCAATTTATGCAGAATTATTAGTAGAGCTCGGGGCCGTGTCCGTGTGACAATGCTTGGTCTGGGTCCAGTGAGAGGCAGTAGACCGATGGGGGTCCAGGATAAGCGGTGGTCAGAAAGAAAGAACTGACTAAACCTGGTTTGTGGATATTATTCTCTAGACGTGTAAATGCAGGTGTAAACCAGGCAAGCAGGAACAGAATGACTCTCTCGCTCTACGTTCTTGCGTTTTATCTAAACCCGGCTCAAGAAATAAAACCAATATGTGGAGAAAATTTAATCACCTTATCTGTAAAAGATGGTAAATTTCAGGTTCTGCAATTCCCCTCATTAGTTAAAAAAAATATGTATTAGGGATGAAAAGTTAGACAAACCTAAAAATATTGAATTTGAAGTATGATGGGTCATGCAATTGAGTTTAGGCGATCAACACATACACAGGATTGTGTGTCTGTGTATATGTATAAACTTCTGCCATGTCCTAGCGAAACTTTGCTGAGAAAAAGCTTCTTGTCTCATCTACACCTGCTTATTGTTCGTAGAGAAGAATGGATCTCAAGTGCATATGTTGAACGAATTTGAATATTCAAAAAGTTTGCACTATGTTCTTTTCATTATAGGGGAAGATGGGGTAAAACGGGATACCGGGGGCATAACGGGACCCACCCCCCCCTAAAATCTGTATGTTAGCTGAAAACGATGTCTCCCAATGTCGCCTGTGCAGTAGTGATAAGACATGTCCGCGCTGCTTGATTCTTTTAAGTTTATGTATATTATTGATATCTCTCATTTACGTGCGAGCTTTGACAACGATGATAACGCATGCTTCCATGTATGTGACCCATTCCAGTGCAAGTACTTGCTGTTAGTATCTATACTAAGGAAAACAACATACATAATTAAAAAATAAAATTTCATTATTTGGAAATTTATCCCCCTTTGCACCTTATATAAATTGGCTGTCTCAATTTAAGTTTTATTGCATGGTAAAACAAACCAAATTACATAGTTATTTATTTTATGTAAAACATAGTGGTACATGAGTATAATTACTACCATTCAACAGAAATTCATTAATTATTTGCTTTATTAGTCAAAATTTGTTAGATATCCCGTTATGCCCCCTCTTCCCCTACATACTAAAAATTATTTTTTTACAATTTCAGTGACTTCTTTTTTCAGAAGTCAAATAAAAAGTTTGAAAGATGCTGTATGCGAGTAATGCGTCTGTGTGAGTGATGAGTTTGTGTCAATATTCACAGAGATATCTAACCTTACTTTTATTTAGGAGAGAGCCATTGTAATTTCTATCTAAAAAGTGGAAAGGAGGGAATAAAATAAGGTATGTGTATTATTTTTTTAAAGTCAGTAATTATGGTGGTAATATATAGTTGAGTTTTATTGACTTTATAAACAAGGTAACAACACGTTTTTAAGCTTACATAATAAAATACTGAGATCACATACCTCCAATGCCACAAATTTATTATTATACAATGTATTTTTATCAACAAGGCACCATAAGAATTACATTTTTATAAAATACTAAAATTCATAGAAGAAATTTTTATTATTGAATATTTTAATCCAATCATTTTTTAAATTCTGTTTTGCCACACAAGAGTCTGCCCAGAGCAAGTGGGACTATGGCGTCCCCAATTTTAGGAATGTTGTGAGGTTGAATTGGGGAGAGAAATGAGACAGGGAGGAGGAAGGTGGGGGTACCTGGTTATTCAGATCCGGTAAATAAACATAGCTAAAGCCGTTTCAAGAACAAGAAACTTACTACGGTTATTTTTTTCTTTTCTGTGTCTTTTCGGTTTCGTGTTTCGATTTGAGAGTTGTTAATATTATCTTCAATGATTAAAAATGTATATATTTATCATTGAAGATAATATTAACAACTCTTAGAATGAAAAATGAAACCGGACAGACACAGCAAAGAAAAGATAACGGTAGCAGCTGAGACTCGAACCCAGGACCTCATGGTCTATCTGGGATTCTGCGCTCTAATCCACCGAGCTACGGCTACCCCAATCCGTCCCGTCATTTTTATCAGTATCATACTTCAATTTCTTACAAACTGTTTCATTCTAAGAGTTGTTAATATTATCTTCAATGATTAAAAATATATTACAATGAGGTTTATAAGGTTCAACAAGTTAATACAAAAAAAAAATTATATTTTTGTCTTTAACTAGTAGAGGTAATATCCAAAGGCAAAATGAACTTATAAGGTCAACACTGCAATTGCAGTGCTTCGTACCGTCCGTGGGCACGATTCTTCAACACTGCAAATGCAGGGGTCCGACCTCTATAGGTTAAATAATGTCATTACACATTTTCAAAGCTATGCAGTTAGTCATACATAGTTACAATATAATATAGGTTTTAAATGCTTTCAATATGAATATACGTTTATATTATATTTTTGTAAAATATAGACATGTTTTAATAAAATGCTATAATAACTAGGACATGGATTCGCAGTGGGAAATCAGCGATTCACCTGAACAGATATTTTTTTTTTCAAAATGGCTTATATTTAAAACCGTCGATGACACATCTGACAATGTCAAATGTGACATTCGGTCAAACACAACTGGCCCCTATTATAATATATCATAATAAATAATAAATGTTCTCTCGGGGCATTGAAAAATACTCACTTTAAAATAATAAATATTAACAGATTCAAAACATTAAATTACAATACAACAAATTCGTGATTCACGCACAGAAAAACAAAGTGAGGTACTCGTATATATATATATTTTTTATATATGTTATAATAAATCACTTCTACAAAAATTGTAAGATACACAACAATTACATATTCAACAGGGTTTAAATTAGCAGCTGGAGTATATTTCATATTTACGGTACACACGTAAAGCGGCAACAATGCTTCAATGGAACACGTAAAAAATTACAGAAATTCATAGCGTCAAAATTTAACGAAAAATTTGGATAATAAGTAGAGTTATAAATGAGAAATTCCAATGAAAAATATAATGACTTGACAGGCTGGAAGGTCGTTGGACAGTGAGAATGATGACTGATGTGTGCACATAATGTATATAATTACAGTGAAACCATCTTGAGAAGTTTTCCAAGAGACCGGAAAAAAAAAGTCTTATGTGGGAAAACCTTACAAGTACGATATGGGATAAATTTGGCCTTTTTCAAATTCAGTATTCAAGGGACTGAAAAAAAACCACACTTCTTATGCATGAAAACTTCTTAAGTGGGAATGTCTTAAGAGAGTTTCACTGTACCTGTGTATATTTTTTACCATTTCTCATTTATTGTAATATATTTTAATCTCTGTAATATATTAGTGTACAACTGTTTTATGGAGACTATGAAAAATAAATAATAATATGGTACTAAATGCACTTGCTTTTTTTATGTGATACCTCACAAGAGTCCCAACTGCTCCCAACCATCTGGAGACAGTGAGACTATGGCATCCCCGATTGGGGTATGTTGTGAGGCTAAAGGAATTGAGGAGGGGAAGGAGATGGGGAAGAAGGAAGGTGGGGAAGTATCTGGCTATTCAGATCTGATCACCTAATACGGCTAAAGCCATTTCAAGCAACGTTTCGATTCTGAATGGTGGTCTTTCACCAGGGCGAAACTGACAGTATCTACCTCTCTGGAACGTGCCACAAATATACTACATATTATTTTTAATTAATAAATTGTGAAATAACATAATTTAATTCAATAAAATTTACTTGCGCTCGCCGGGATTTTAAACCATGACCTCCGGATTTGTAGGCAAGTATCGTAACCACTCAACCACGGAGACCGTCAAATTACTATAATGTCTTGGCTTTCTTTATAATGGCCCTTTACATTACGGTTATGATATTGAGATTAATCCTGGGTTGATCGTGATCGACCCGATCACGAACCACCAATGATCAATCGGGTCACTTTTTAAAAATAGATTTCAGAATTTGAGCTGTCAGCTCAGTCAGCATCCGTGATGGGTTGATACCAGAAATAGGCTGTCATTTCGGTTCCAGTTACCGGAGACCGATATGGATCCGCTTATTTTCCAGTTACAACTCTAATTTCTCTGTCGTGAGAATGAGACTCAAGACACACGGAATACACAATTAATACATCTATGGTTTATGTCAACACGGTACACTGCATGTTGCTTCGATCTATCTACGGAATTTTTTTCTATGGTCTACGTCATCAATCGATCAAAGGTCGGATCCTTTTGACCAGATCACTTCGCCAGTGGGTCGTGTAAAATGATCGATCAACCCATGACTAATTGGGATGGTGGAATAATACTCAAGAGACTGTTAACAATTGACACAGTGTATAATCTCGGATGACAGGTGAAAATGAAGAGAGACCGGACAACCATGCATACTCCTTATATAGCGGCAGTTGTTTCGCTTTTATGTCGTCTCTCTCATACAAAACTTCAGTCGTACATTTATTACACTTACCACAACATATTGGGAAATTTTAGCAAAGCAAACAAAAAAATAAAATCTAAGTAGGTACATAGATAGGTGAATAATATAAAATTTAAAAAAAAACACTGGAATTCCAGATTCTAAATCCATACATAGTTTCAGTACACCTAATTGAAATTAAAATAGGTGAGAAAGGACTAATACAGTTTCCATCCCACATTATTCAGTCTCACTAGTAGGAAATAACCAATGGGCTCAATTACATTCCATTGATTACACATTGGGGGGAGGCTTATCTAATATATTTTATATCAGTGGAATGGAAAGAGAAAATTTGAGGACTCAAATAGACAAAACAAAAATTCCTCCATTACGACACGAGCAACCTCTTCGCGCTTACTGTGATGGTAGTAGGAGATTTTCAAATATTGTCAGGTTATTCGTCACCAGAGAATATTTGTCTTTCTTTTTAAATAAAAAAAAATTAAAAACAAAGAAAAAAAAAATCTTTGTGATTCTTAAAAAATAAATACCTATACATCGTTTAGCATGGTTTTACTGTAACCCGACTTCGGGGAATGCCATATAGCAAGGAACTTTAAATTAATAGGAGAAGAATAGAGGGAAGGAAAAAGATTGTAAAAGATTAAAAAAAGGCATTGATGAAAGCACAGAAAAAAAAACACTATTGTTTTTAACCTTTCCATTGCCAATAGAGGTAACCAAAATCTCTGAAATTACCGTCTTCTGTATTCCCACAAAACTTATAAATATACTTTTATAATGGTAACATGCGTGGGGTATCCTAGTGACCCCTCACGGTAAGACAAGATTTGTTTAGAACCTTGGCATGTCGAAGGTTAAAAAGAATTGACGAGGTTTGGCATTTGTTATCCCAGTGTTGAGGAATGCTGTGCAGCAAAATAACTACTATTTATTTAATAGGGGAGGATAAAGAGAAAATAAAGGAAAAAATGCAAGTCTAATAGATAAAAAAATGTCTTAAATGCAAAAAGAAAAAAAATTATCCATTTTCATTTATAAAATAAACAATAAAATAATGACGCATTTGGGCCTATCTAAATCAATATAAAATCTAAGCACATGTTTGTTTACAGTTTGTTTCGGACAGTCACAGCCTTGTTCAAAGAATTGGCAAAAATTACATTAGGTCATTATTCTAACACACAATATGTTCAAAGGCAGAAACAGTAGAGACGGAGGATGTCGTGCGATATGCACGACGGTTGGCTGCCGTATTTATTAATCCTATTTACGTCACCTGAAAAGAAAACATAATTAACAATGGGATATTAAATGCTGTAGAAATGAGATCTCTGAGACGAATGTGTGGTAAAAACCATGTATGGTCGTGTGAAAAATGTTGAGATTCGTAAAGAATGCAAGGCTGATGTAAGCGTAATGAGCAAAATTAAGAAAGGGACGCTTAGATGGTTTGGGCATGTAGAGCAAATGAACGAAGAGAGGAGTGTAAGGAGAATATATGACGCGAATGTGAATGGAAAATGAAGACAGGGACGCCCGAGGAAAACATGGCACGATCAAGTGAATCAAATACTTGAGTTGGGCCATGTCAGAAGTCTGAATAACAGAAGAGAATGTATGAGACAATGTATGAATGTGAATGAAGCAAGAAGTGTGTGCCAAGATCAAGTTGTTTGGCAGTCAGTCTTCTCTCCCTACCCCCGTGGAGAATCGGCGTGATGGTTAGTTAGTTAGTTTTTAAAAAAAATGTGTATGATAGGAGCATTTTTTAAGGTTCAAAATACTATAAAATCGGGTCGAGTGGGATGCGTTGCTACAGAATGCCACTTGGATAGACAAGCGGTTAAAGACTTTTATTGTGTCTATGTTGGCTTTCATGCTGCGGGCCCCGAAGAAACAGCTCCTTCAGTAACACCGCGTAATATTATAGTTACCCATGACAGTTGGGGGAATGCCGGGCCCGTGTTCCACCGCCGCCTCGAACATGCCCATGCTGGGGTACACCTGGAAGATGACCCGGATCAACAGCGAGCTCTTGCCCGAGGAGAAGTTCCGCATGGACATGGTGGCTGAGGCGATGTGGGCTAGTGTGAGGCTGGCGCACTGTCTCGTTTCGCCGTGCTTCACGTATCTGTCGGCTGGAATTGAGAGACAACTGGTTATATACGATAGACAGGATGAAACGGATGTTTGGGCAAGTGGCGGAAATTACATATTTATGCTTATAGACAAATATTTGTTAAATATCTACATTTTTATCCGACTTAATTTCACCATGATGAAAAAATTACAATAAAAGATTTGTTTTTCTAATTCTACGGAATGAATACTCGACCCAGTCGGGTACCATGGTGCGTTCTGTACGACAACTGCATTAGCTTTCATGCATAAAGAATTAATTCATTTTTAAATTCCTACTGAGGTAAATAGAACTAGATACACAATCATAACATAGCAATCGATTGAACCCTGACGAAGGTTTAGTTGTATAGTACAGATTTACTTATGCAAATCAATACTTGCTTAGATAAAACGCAATAATATCCAAAAACTTAACAAAAAATGATACATAATAAATTTTAAATGCCAAGCTCCTCGGAAGGCCACAAGCTAATGTAGTATATACCACCATCACAGAGTTTATTGTTGCATGAAGATGGGAAATTTTCATAATGATATTTCATGATTATAAAGAAACCTCAAGGCCACCTGTTGGAGCTGACTGAAGTAATTCGATAGTATGGAGCGCCGTTAAGCATATGATTAGACTTACAGTCCTCCAGCAAGAGGTTGATGTGTGCGACGGCCGTCTCGGCGGAGATTTTAGCTTTCTCCGAATCGGACGGTATCTGCGCCTCCCGGTCGCACATGCAATATTCCGGCAGGATGCCAATCTGGGAACATCTACCGACAAACATAACAAATTGCATTAATTACCCGACTGAAAACATGTGGAGACAGGTGTTGTCGGATAAAACTTTCGCGATGCTACCGACACAGAAAGGTGCCACTAGCGTTGCGAAAATCCAAACAGGACAGCGCGCCTGGCTTGGCTTGTATAAATAGAGGGCGAAAATAACTTTTCATCAATCAGCCTGCAACTTTCAAACCAACAACAGTTCTGCTCCCTCGACTGCTCTACCTCGCTCTGCTTCTACCGACTTGCCTTCTCCATTATTTCTGACCAATTTGTACAAATTTAAAATTTTGCACAAAAGTGTGTTTTGTGCAAAATAATCAAAAGTCGTTAATAGTCAGTATCATTCCTCCTTGCGCGGGAACGATAGGTTGTGTTTCCCCCCCTCCAACCCTCTCCGCAGATCGGGATCAGCTGCCCCCTACAGTTCGTCTATGTGCCACATGTCTGACACAATTATTATGCACTTATTTTGAGAATTGGGGTTTTCGGACCCAACGATCTATGGTATGTATTTAGAAGTTGTGTTGTTAAAATCATTAGAATGGTGTATCAATGAAGCAACCTCGTTATAACACCAAAGGATTGTATGAAGATAAACCAAAACTAAAATATCATTGGGTAATTGATCATTATAGCCGTGATCGTTATAACCAAGTTCGACTGTATTTATTTTTATGTAATTTATTTTCTATTTATGAAGTGGAATGCATAATATATAGAAAAGGAGGTAAAAAAATTACATAAGAAATAAGTAGAATAAATATTGAACAGGGACAAGTTAGTTTTTACAAAAATATTGACGAGTGGTCTGTTATAAATTCATAAGCATATAAAATTTATTTGGCCGTATTTGCTCCCGAGGTTATGATGTTTGGTTTTGGGAATGAGCACTTACATTACTTGTGAAAATATTTACCCAATTATACAATTAAATGTGATTAACCCAGTATATTATAAAATTAGGTACATGCACTTAAATTACGACAACTTATCAGGCAATCAATAAATGAGTTGACAACATTGAAAGAATGACAACGTCAACAATAATACACCTTACTTAAAGTAATAGCAGTGCTGTCAGAAAAGCCATTATGGAAGATTAATCAGTTGTGGTGGAATTCCAAGTCTAAAATGTACTTATATTTTAATGGCCTTTGAATTATGTAGAACACCTATTATAATATTTTAGAAGTGTGTATATAATTGCTACATTAATTTAAAAGAACATTAGTCATAAAAAGGCTTGCTTCATTTAACTTGACAAATCAAACACATACATAAAAACGATAATTCATCAACTCTAAACAATATACATACATTAAATAAACGGTTCTATGACAGTTGATCCCCCGACCATCCTCTCTGCTTAGCCCTTTGGAGACATTTAGTTATTTTTTATGCAAGTAGTAACCTATAGCATATTTTCCCAAAACCGACTGCGTCTTATTTTGTTATTCGGCGGTATATCCTCACTGCATACTCCTTCGGAACTCGTCATTATTGTAAAAATATTTTATGTAGACGTCTGCAGATATAAGTATATTGACTTTTGTAATACGGCCTCATATACTCTGCACAAATGAGGACGTATAGCAGAAACAATCCTTCAGAGGATCAACTGTCTGAGGGATCAACTGTCATAAGGATCAACTGTCACGGGGGTCAACTATCAGGGGGCCAACTGTCAGGGGATCAACTGTTGGGTTACCAAAAAATCATTAAAAACATAACTTCAAAACTTAGATTAAAAAAATCAATTTACATGGTGCCAAAATCGAAGTTAAGTTTAAACATGGCTACCGTCTTAACGAGTAGCTAGAATCCAAGAAAAAAAATAATGCGCATAGCCAATGCTCGAAGGAGCTAGCAGCATTGATCCCCTCCGTGCTGATGCACGTGTGTGAAATTCAATAGACATGAGCGGAACACCCGTTCACAGTTGATGTTGGCTTCGTGAGAACGGGTCGTTTCGTCAACTCGTTTTTGTGTAAGTCAGCTCGTATGTGGAACAAGCTACCGACATCTGCCTTTCTTCCTAGATTTAATCCCTTCCTACAACCCCTTTCTTAACCCGCCCTACAATATTGGCCAACCGAGTGGCGATATAGTTCCCCCGTATGTGCTTCGTACAGACAGTGGTGCTCTTGTGGAGTGAAGTCAATCGTTTGTTTTTGAAGCAGTAGGATAACTTACGTTCTATTGTCATCAAAGGGTCTCAGGATAGACTTCCCCACAGCGTGAGGCCTGAATTTCTTAGGTTTTTCTCCCAAATCATCCTCAGCTAAATCCACCAGGAGTTCGTGGATATCGTACCAACTTAGCAGCCTTTCCGTATGATGGTTGAGCCCCTTCTGCAATATAAATAAAACATTAACAAATTACAACGTTTCGAAAGCCAGGATTTTCAGACGAGAAATCGCTAAAAACCGGAGAATATTCCGCGTTTGCAGCGCCGTGTGCCAGCTGAGTGTAATATCGTAATTACTGACTTGTTTTTGGCAAAATGATGTTTTTGTAAATGGTATAATCTTAAATTTCTAAATATATTTAGAGGGAATTACAAAAAAAGGTAAAAGAAATACGAAAATATTTTATAGTTTTATTATATTTGCATAAAGTGAAAAAAGTGCCCTTCACATTAAAAATAAAATAATACAAGGTTTTCTTGTAAATAATTACAGTAATATGACTTTGAAGAACAAAAATATTTTTCACGGTGATGGGATATTATTTGTTTTTCAGTTGGCGGATGTGAAAAATGAAAATATTTTAAAAGTAGATAGATTCATTTGCTAATCGAATAAAATTTATTTGAGTATTGTATGAACATATTTAAGGCTCAAAATCCTTTGAGAACATGACCATTCCGAATCGGCTCCAAAATGCGCACCAAAACAATGTGGATGCGCCATGTGGTGTGTTTGAGTTCCACAGGTTAACAATATATTTAGGGATGGGTAAATTGCTGGGAATTTTTTTTTGTGAAATTTTCATCTACGTGGTGAAACACTTTAAAAAAATTTAAATGCAGTATAATAAATTTATTTTTTATATTATAAAAAAATTAAAATGTTACAGAATGTCTTATAATTTTTGTTTGAGTCAAAAAAAAAGGGATGCAAGCGGCCTATTAATGAAGGTTGAGTCATCAATGATTGTCTATACTCATCCCACCCAGCGCACATACTTACTTACCAACCATCATGCCGTTTCCCAGCAAGGGTAGGGCAGAGAGGATAGGCCATCACAAAACTCTGTCTTGCCACACATTCTTCATTCACATTCATACATCGTCTTCTATTATTCAGACTCCAGACATGACCCAACTACGAGTATAAAGTATTTGATTAACTTGTTGTTTGCCATGTCTTCCTCAGGTTTCTTTTGCCATTAATTTTCGCATCATATATTCTCCAGGGAGTTCTGTCTTCATTGATCTGCTCCACATGTCAAAACCATCCAAGTGTCCCTTTCTTAATCTTGTTCACTACACTTTCTTCGGCCTTGCATTCTTTCCAGTTTATCCAGATTTGTAAAACGATCACATATGGTTTTATCACATATTTGCCTCAGAGATATCATTTCTACAACATTCAGTCAAGTTTCATCCTTCCTCTGCTAGTCCACAATAATAATTGAGGATGCAATGAAAGAAGTTACCTGTAAATGCGGGTACGTCTTCAGCAGAGTTTCCGGAAGAGATATTCCCAGAAACGGCATCCTCTCCTCGATCCTGCCGATGAAGGTGCTCCGGATATCGTCGAATCTGTGTCCGTGGTCGCCCATGACGAGTATCACCGTGTTGTTGAACTTGCCGCCATCGTACATCCTGGTGAAGAACTCCACAAGATCGTTGTCCATGTTCTGGAACAAAATTAACAATGAATTTATTTTACAATAGTTTAAAACAAAGCAATTTATTTTTATCAAATGGTTCGGTCTTTGGTCAAATTTACATTCAGAGTTACGTTCTTACACAGGCAACATTTTTCTCACACATGCACAATCGTATCATACGCGTGACACAACAAGAAATTATCAATCATACGCCGCCATATCACGCATTTGATACAGCAACTTTGGTTACCGATAATACGGCTCATCTCTGAAATATTAAATTTTGCCACTCGCCAGAGTATTCGGAAAATTATCATGATGCCGATCTATACCGAAATATGTTAACAATAAAATCATATTTCATAAGGAATATCTATAATCAAGTGCACGTTGAGAGCGCACTATTTCACGGAAGTTTAAAATGTACGGCGAGTCTACAAATCTACAATGGCGCAATTACGACTTCGCATTTGAGCACGGCCATATCACACACGCGTGACTCAATATTTTGGACTAGAGCCGATAAAACTGTTTTGTTATTTATATTTATAAGTGATGGTGGTTCATCATGTGTCTATCTACGCAGTGTCCCGACAGCCGTAGCATAAGATGCCTTTCTGTACGGAGTTTCATGTTTTTGTTTTTATAAACATCTCAAGAGGTTTTTTACCCGTGGATTTGATTCCATATTGCAAATAATAACCTTTTCTTTCTATCTGACATGATAAGTTACGTTCAAGTGCTCTATTTTCACAATAAATTACATAGTTAAAAATCTGTTTTCTAAAGGTAATAAAAAAAAGACAAACCTTCCCAGGTTACGAAAAATCTGATAATATTTGAAAAACTCCTACTACCATCTATATAAGCTAAAAATGTTGCTTATACAATGATGAAGGACATAGCTAGCGGAGGAATCGAACCCACAATGTCTTGGTGGAAGCCTGACACATTTATACGCTCGGCCACTGACCAGATATTAAAATGGTATCAAGGCTGTGTAATGTCACCCAGATTAATCGGGAAGATGAAGGTGGGGAAGTGGTGCCTGGGTATTCAGATCTGGTCACCAAACACGGTTAAATTCTACTACCCCACGAATCTCTGCTATAAGCGAAACTGGCAGGTTGCAAACATTACAATAAAATTTGTGGTGTTATATATGAAATATTCATATCATAATATACAGTAAAACTTCAGTTTTATATCATCCCTATTTCACATTTTCCCATTTTTTTACGCCAAAAACGTGCAGTCCCTTTTTTTTCAATTTGTCATATAAATATTTCCTCCATTTATGATTTCAAAAAATTTCTGCCTGCGGTTTTACACCAGTTTCATACCGACTGACCGACTCTACTTGAAAATTAGATTACCTGGATCGAACCCTTTTCTGTAAAGTTAACATTATTTTATTATACCACCATAAATTACAAAATAATCTGTTTCAAACTAACCGCCGCGAGAGTGGCACCCGGCCCACCGGTGGCCACCGCGCGGCCGCATTACGATAGTAAGTTGGAAACGGGGAAGCCACTCTCTAGCTCATTCATTTTACATAAAACAATAATGTGTGAGAAAGAGACGACGAGAGTGTCGGCACCACCTCCAGCATTTACGTTTTTAATAGGATTTAAATCGTTACTTATTCTGTTTTTCTTGTGAAATCGTGTTGTTTTTAACATTATTATGTAATCCGTAATTCCCATTTATTTACGTTTTTTAACTGAGTACCTATCTCACAATATGTGGAGTTTGCAGGTCACGACCCTTGCCGAATTGTTTTTCGGAACGCGATTAAGTGAAAAAAAATCCATTATGAATTGATATCGCGGAAAATATTACTTGGTAAATCGGTATTCGACAGACTTATCGGTGACCATCGCGATCTCAATAATTTATGGGGGGAATATTTAAATACTGTCGATAAAAAATAAAATATAATTTTCATGTTTTTGTAATAAGTTGCGATTTTTGCAGGAACATGTCAATTTTTATGTAAATCTCTTATTATGAAATTAATGTTGTGTAGGAAATTTGACTGTCAGAAAAAGTTTTATCCAGTAAAAGTTACGAAACTAATTGTAGGTTGTCATAATTTCGTCACCAAATTCATTTGCTAGAAGCCAGCAGTCCACAATGGAGTGCTGATACCAACCCTGATATATGGCAGTGAGGCATGAACTGGCAGAGTAAGGATGAAAGCAGACTGAATGCCGTAGAAATGAGATCTCTGAGGCGAATGTGTGGTAAAACCATGTATGATCGTGTGAAAAATATTGAGATTCGTAAAGAATGCAAGGCTTATGTACGCGTCATGAGCAAGATTAAGAAAGGGACGCTTAGATGGTTTGGGCACGTAGAGCGAATGAACGAAGAAAGGAGTGTAAGGAGAATATATGAAGCAAATGTGAAAGGAAGAAGAAGCCGGGGACACCCGAGGAAGACATGGCACGATCAAGTGAATCAAATACTTGAGTCGGGCCATGTCAGAAGTCGGAATAATAGAAGAGAATGTATGAGACGATGTATGAATGTGAATGAAGGAAGAAGTGTATGCCAAGATCGAATTTTTTGGCGGTCCGTCCTCTCTGCCTACCTCTGCGGTAAAACTGCATGATGGTTAGTTAGTTAATTAAATTCATTTGCGAGTGTTAAAATTAATTGAATTGTTGACATGTGCGTAAAATCAGATATTATTTCCACTAATGGAGAAGAAAAGAGACGAGAGAGAGTAGATTTTTCAGATCAAAATAATGACAAAAAATGAGGTTTTACGGTTTATTCATATTGAATTTTTAGAAAATTGAGTAGCTACTTATCAATTCAATTTTTGCATACATTTTTCATTTCCTCAGTTTTACACATTTTTTTTAAAAATGTAAAAACGAAGTTTTACTGTAATGTCAATTCATAATTATAATCCGTAGCAAGCGGCAGATTACTAATTGATATGATCAATAATATAAAAATGATCTAAAAAGGATGTGATTTGATTTTGGGAGTACATACAGTTTAACCCCCGGTGAGAAAAATGTCATCAATACGACCTTGATTCCCCCAGAAAAACTGTTATTACCACCTCTTCATATTAAATTGGGGCTCATAAAGCAGTTTGTCAAATCACTGCCAAGAGACGGGGATTGTTTCAGATATCTGCATTCGAAGGTCCTGAAACTGCCTGAAGCCAAGTTAAAAGAGGGAGTTTTCACTGGCCCCGACATAATTGATCACCTCTTTTTGGAAACAATGGGAGAAAGGGAAAAAGAAGCATGGGACTCTTTGAAGAAAGCAGTGCATAAGTTTTTGGGGAATACTAAGGACCCTGACTACAAAACCACTGTAAAATGCATGCTGGCAGCGAATGAAGCTCAAGGATGCAATATAAGCTTAAAAGTTCATTTCTTACACTCCCATATTGGCTATTTTCCTGGATGAGCTTAAAAGTTCATTTTTTACACTCCCATATTGGCTATTTTCCTGGATGAGCTTAAAAGTTCATTTCTTACAAGCTTAAAAGTTCATTTCTTACACTCCCATATTGGCTATTTTCCTGGATGAGCTTAAAAGTTCATTTATTACAAGCTTAAAAGTTCATTTCTTACACTCCCATATTGGCTATTTTCCTGGATGAGCTTAAAAGTTCATTTCTTACAAGCTTAAAAGTTCATTTCTTACACTCCCATATTGGCTATTTTCCTGGATGAGCTTAAAAGTTCATTTCTTACAAGCTTAAAAGTTCATTTCTTACACTCCCATATTGGCTATTTTCCTGGATGAGCTTAAAAGTTCATTTTTTACACTCCCATATTAACTATTTTCCCGAAAACTTGGAGCTTACAGCGAAGAACAGGGTTAAAGATTTCACCAGGATATCCGTGATATCGAGAGACCTTACCAAGGAAAATCGGATGTCAATATGTTAGCTGACTACTGTTGGACGCTCAATCGAGAAACCAGAGGAGAATCGGAAACGAGTTCGGAGAAGCATCAAAGAGAAGAAGAAAAGGTTTCATAAGAAAAGAGAGTAGACCAAAAATTATGTATAAATATCAGACACAATTTTTTAATTAGTTATAAGAAAATATAATAAATTTAGTTTGTTGTAATAAATAAGTGTTTTTATGAATTTATTAATTTTGCAAAAAACCTATACGTGATGGGATGTTACGAAGGCCATTTTTAGAATCCGTAACCTTTAAAACATATAATTCAGGAAAAATATACAATACAGCTGTAAAAAAAAATTTTTGTAGACCTATGTAACCTTTAACAAAGATAATAAGTCATTTTAGATGTCAGTTTTTTTACTGTTGTTACAATTATTAAAATCTTTCAGCTTGTTGATTTTTTAAAGACATCAATAAACATGCTAGTGACTGAATTATTCGCCTACTTTACGTTGTCACCCGCTATATATAAACATTGAAGCCTGATGTCAAAAAGGTTACAGTAAATCATGGCAAATCACTAATGGGCAAATAAATCACATGGGCGAAATTGAATGAATGAATTAAATGAATAAATTCAATCTCATGACACACTCGATCTGATTCTCATTTTAACATGTAATCGATTATTCATTCCTTAGCTTAGGACTTGCAACCCTACGATTAGTTAACACGAGGCACCATAATCAAGTGGGGATACTATGGGCGTCATCGAAAAGTATAGAATCCCACGCAGCAATCCATAAAAACTTCTATGCCATTGTCCCCACTAGTCCGTACCGGCAAACCCCTCTAGTCAGCCAGCCAGTATTTTAATTCCAAGCAGTGTATATTCGCTTTCGTAGTCCGTATTCAGTTGTGATGTTATTGTCTAGTGCGTCGATATAGAGTCTGTCCATACTAGGTCTGCAAGGTGCAAGTTAATCAAGTCACTGCAAGACACTTATCAGAAGTTCCTAATTCATTCCTCAATGCCCGCGGTGATTCTGTTTGTGGTAGTTCCACGGCGGCCAAGCCGTCATATTCACTAGTTGGGTGGGAATTTAATGTGAGTAATCTGTACTCGGTAGGGAGCATCTTTGTTTGGCTCATGATATTGTCTTTAAAAATTAAACCATTATTTGCTACATTGAGGTGTATATACATTTTTCGTATTATTTATTATCTAGTTGAGAAAAATTGTTATTTTCGTGTTTATTTTTAAATATGTTATTTCCAACACAAGCGCAATTTGCAATGCGAAAAAATCATCCGTTTTCTTTTTTAAAATTATTAGATTTTTTTGTTATGAATTAAATGAAGAAAGACACAAGACTGAATCGATTCAATACTGTGAATGAATCTGCTCATGTTTAATGTACACTGTAAAATTGTTACATTCATGCATATAAGCATAAATGGGAATTTCTGTCCTAAGAAATAGTTCATACAAAACATACTAGTGGCATTAGAGCTGTAGACATGCAAACCTTGGGAATCTACTAGCTGACCAGGTGTTCAGCTACTATGAGAATTGATAACACCAAATCTGTACGGAATAGTATTTTGCAAAAGTCAACAGATTTTTTTGGTGAATTTAGTCTTTAAGGGACCGAAAAAACCAAACTTCTTAAGCGGGAACTTCTCAAGCGAGTTTCACTGTATTAGGGGATTTTTGAAGCTGTAAAATACTATTACATTTGGGGGAAATTCTGGGTAATTTTTTATCCAACCTGAGGGAATTTGTTTCCCCTTTTTAAATCTCCGATTGAACTCCCAATGAGATATGCCACGAACCGCTACTGGTTAGTATTACGTTCTTTTCTATAAAAATGTAGTTACACATAATAAAAAAAACGAATCACCGACCTTAACGTCCGTCAGATACTCGTGGCTCATCTCGACGAAGAAGCTGAGTGCGAAGTAGCGCAGATCGGCCATCTCGGCCAGGAACTCCTCCGTGTAGTTGAGCATGTGGCGGTAGGAGGGCTGGTTGCCCACGCAGTAGCGCCAGCGGGAACGGTCCCAGAAGCGTAGCTTGTTGTTGCTGATGCTGCCCAGTGAGCCCTTGAGGGACACGTACGCGGAGCGCCAGTAATAGTCCACCGGGTCCTTGAGGAAGCCCACGTCCAGCAAACTGAATGTGGCGTCCAGATACTCCTCCGCATACCTTGAATTAGGACATTTCGAAATAGATGAAATAATCACTATGGATGTTTTTTTTTTTTACATTAACTCACACAAATTTTAGGTGTACGTTTGGCATGTTTTCCACTGCACACCGGCACCGAAGGAATCAATGACGCTAGTTCCACGGAGCATCTTCCATTGAAATACCAGTAGAACAAGGACAGCGATCACACCTGACGTCTGTGCTCTGAAGATTGTAATCTCTTTAAGTTAGGGGAATCTATCAAACGTACCGCAAGTTTCCACAAAGAGTAATGTGTTTTTTTCAGGTATTTTGGCTACCAAATTCTACAGTGGGGCGCACCTGAGATTTGTACAGGGTCTATCTGCAGTGATAATGGACGGAGAAATCTATTGGCTCATTACATATCACAGAGAAGTTTATAGAGGGCCATCGTCAGTAGTGATGAGTCGTTCATGAACGAGCCGTACTTTTGTGCCGGCTCATTTTGATGAACCGTGAGCGTACAACTCATGGTTTACCATACCAATTGAACTGTGACTCTTTTTGACAAACCTTGGAACCACTTAAGAATGCTTATTTATTTAAAAGGATAAACTTATCTCATATGTTCGATAGTATTCTTACGCATTTCTAAGATGATGCATCTTTAAATAAGGTCATTTGTTCTAATTTGCTTATATAAATTCATGGAATACGTGTCTAACTTCTACATGGATAAATTATGCCCACGACCGTGGGACTCATAATATATATTTGGTGCCATGATGCATCTTAAAGCATTTGTTTTCAAGGGTCCACACATTCGTGTACAGAGATAAGAATAATTATCACATTTACACGTGTGTAGGGCACTGTGCAGTACGTGAACAGTCTGACAGTCTGGCATCTGGACGTTTTGTACCTACACATATACGCTGGGAGTCGAATGAGCTGTGAGTCGTATGAACTGGGATATGAGCTCATGAACTGGGAGTCGGCTCTTAAATGAGCCGTCGTTCAATTGAGTCGTACGAAAATATTGAGCTGGTACCGTGACTCCCGCCTCTTAAAAAAATGAGTCATGACCCATCGATAATCGTGAGTCATCGACAAAGAATTTATTTTTATCATTCTAAATTCTGCCATTATTATTCCCTTTCTCACATGTCTTGAATGGAAAACGAAAAAGACAGGAAATACCAGAGTGTCGTCAAATCTTTCCAATAAAATACTCGTTGCAATTGAAGAATGTACATTCTTTCTGATTTAACTGTTAGACATAATTGTAAAAAGAATCAAGCTGCGAAATGCGATGCCCGTGTGGTGACTTGCCAGGAATCTGTCATGAGTTTTATCATAAAACTGTATTAGTACAAACATTTACTTTACTATAAACAGTTCTTGGCATGTGGCCGGTGGATGGCAGATGGTTTAAAAATATTCTATGTAAATATTGACTACATTGGAAGTGTACAGTAACTAAAAATAATACACGTGTGTTTACATTGACGTCACAAAATGTTACGTATAAAAATTTGTACAGTATATTTAAAAAAAATAAATTATTATGTATTGTCACTGTTCTGTCTGAACCTTTTATCTACAAAAACATGTTTTCTCAGGAGATGAAAGGAACTTTCTATTTTCTTTATTTTAAATTAATCAATTAATAAATTGTTCTTTTTCGTTGTTGTTAATATTATTCATGAGACAGTCTGTAAGTCGTTATTACGGACCCAGTGGCGTAGCGTGGGCCATCGTCGCCCGGGGCGGAATAAAAATAATGATGTTGGTGTTGGTGGAAAAAAGCAATCATATGAAAGAGCGAAAAATATTTATTTAAAAACCAAAATAGTATACTTAAGTTTAAAATTTGACTTTTCGGACCTTACGCGCAATCATTAATAACATCAAAGTCAATTTTGTCCGTCACATTTTTAATAAAACTAAAAATTCTGATCTCATCAATCTGGTCGTGTATTTACAAGCAAATTTTGCCGCCCTCCTAATAAGGGCGTCCGGGGCGGTCCGCCCCTCTGCCCCCCCTTCGCTACGCCACTGTACGGACCCCCTTACTAGCGGCGTAATTAATGTAAAAGTATTCATTAGTTAAAAGGGCCACACATAAACATTTGATATTGATGATTGATAGCAACATATATTTATATTCGGGTGGCAGAGTTGAATTTCCGATTTTTCCGAATACATCAAAATATATTGCGCAATACTTTTTTGAGAATTTCAATATTACTAAGGAGTGTCGTTAAAGGCAGTGGCAGCTCGTGACTTTTGAGTGAGCTAGAGTGCTAAGATTGAAAAATACGACTTTATTGATGTTGTTTTAGCTGAATTTTTTTTTTTAATTTTTTGTATGGAGATTTAGATGGTAAATGGGGCAGTGCCCCACCTAACTGAAAAATCTTCATACAAAAAGCGGTTTTTCGAAAAAAAAAAATCTTTTTCGGCTTCAACAACATCAGTAACGTCGCATTTTTCAATCTCGGCACTCGAGCTCACCCGTCACGAGCCGCCACTGGTTAAAGGTGATACGATATCTGATAATTTCGATGGTATTATGTTGAAGGTGGATGCATAACACTTTTATGAGACTGTTGAAGTAATGCCCAGGACAGGGGCGTCCGGAGGAGTCTTACCGAAGCGACGGGTCAGAGAGCCGAATGGAACAATGAGACTTACATAGTAACATATCCCGCATCCTGGAAGGTTTTCCACACGATGGGCATATCATCGTACCTCTTCATGGAGGAGTTGACCTTCACATTCCAATAGGGCACAAGTGGGACCTCCTCCCTCTTATAGGCCATAAATCCCGCTAGCAGGGCCATCATGTTCGGGAAGGTGTTGTCGGCAACCTGAAATCATCATTGATTAATTAATCCATTTTTATTACCACAGTTGTAGACCTATTCCAATAATCTATGGAGTCCCACAAGGAAGTGTCCTAGGACCATTATTATTTCTCATCAAAATAAATGAAATTTCTGTACTTCCCATCAAAGGAAAAGTAATAAGCTTTGCTGATGATACTGTAATAATATTTCATGAAAATAACTGAAAAGATACTTTCAAAGAAGCTGAATGGGGGCTCATCATTCTACAAAGGTGGTTTAAAACCAACCCATTTACGTTAAATGTGAGTAAAACAAAGTAATTAACCTTTTCAATTGACACAAGAGAACAACCAGAGAAAAAATATAATTTAAAGTTACGTGAATGCCAAAGCAATTTGCACAATGTTCTTGCCCCTTTATTACACATACAAAAAGTATTAAATATCTTGGTATAGAAATAGACGAAAAGCTTCAGTGGGACACTGACATAAAAGGTATTACATAAAGGCAAAAAGATAGAAGAATACTTATTGATCTAATTTTTTTATTTAAAATAAACCATCACTGGTTTGACTCCCCTGAACTGACATCGTTAATAAATTATCGTGTACACAGCAGACCGACTCGACTCAAATCACCTTACTATTGTAACAGTACTGGAACGAATGCAGAACAAAATTCGATAATACATCGTTTGCACAGATTAGGCAAAGAATATTCCAATATCGATCACGCTGACGGTCTATTATCATATAAAAGATGCTTAAAAGAAAAGTTGTCTAATCTGTAGTTAATCTGTAGTCTATCGAAATTATTATTTTTGTTTCTTAATCTTATTACTTTCTTTTTATTTATTACGTTATCTAATATACTTATTTACAAATATTTATATGTTTTGGGATCAAAGCTAATTCCTTTCTATCTGATATAATAGAAAAAATCAGAGAGCAAATTTGTTGTTATACTTGTAATAAAATGTTCATAAATTGTTCAAATCACTGTAATGTAAAAGCCATTTTTTATGGCGTATATATATGTATAAATAAATAAATAAATTACAAGGAAACTTACGAAATACACATATTAAAAAAAAGAAGAAAATGATATTAAAATAGCTTACTATGCGCTATGCCACTCCCGCCCCGATTATGGTATATTAGGGTGGGGATCAGTAACAACAAATAATATGAAATAATTGTCTAAAATCCAAAAGGGTATTACAAAGACCATCCTTAAGGGCCCCATAAGATCACCAACAAAAGAAATCTTCAAGTCTTTTGCAGTCCCTAATATCAAAAATATCTATGCCAAGAATGTTTTAATAAAATATTAAAAAACGTAACAATAAAACCCAATTTTCACAACACAAGAGAGCTAACCAGAAGTTCATTATGAATACACCCAAATTTAAAACTGTTTTTGGACAAGAAAGTTACTCTCCACTAAGCTATATAACTCACTTCCACCAGCAATAAAAAAAAAAAAACGGAGTATGTACGTAAATGATTTAAAAAAACCAAATCAAAACATGGCTCAAAGAAATCAAAGAGGAGTTTCCAGCATTCCAAAAAGAACATTGCGGGAGCTTAAAACAATTAGTTCTTAAATAAAACCTAGTCCGCCTCAGCACAGGAACCTCTAGTGAGGAGGACTATGGAAAACATCCTGATTTAACTTGTAATCAATTATATTATGTAAATAGAAAAATAAATGTATTGAAACTAATTTAAAAAAAATCTGTTTTACATGATTTTGATATACATTACACGGTCAACGAAGCATAATGCTAGTATCCGTTCTTATTAGAATCCTAGACTTTTCCCACCCTCGTGCATACACTAGCAAACAATAACGCAGGAATAAACAATAATATTTTTAATTTTTCAATATCCCGGTGTGATTTTCATACAATATATAACCCAACTCCCATTTTCATTACACTATGGGACGATTTCACTATATCTCGATAAACTCTTCGTTAACTGTTCATTGAATATCTTTAATTATATGAATAACAGGCCAATAAACCGGCGACCGTTTCCCAATATGGTCCCAAGTAGTTATTGATGAGCTAGCTCGGCAACATCGGTATTTTCAAACCATTATTCCGTCTGCTGCAAAGCCTGTCTATTGTTTCTATGGAATCATAAACGTCAAACTACACGGTTAGTGGTGTGACCCATACCTGCCTCCTAAATTGAAAGATAAATATGAAATGTAAGTACATTAAAATTATAGTATATTAAAATTAAGGTAAATATGCAGAGGATGCATACCGGATCAGATTTTGTCATTGATTTGGCCCTGAATTATATTCATGAGTCGAAATCGAGATCTGAAGTCAACGTCGTCCAATACCTCCAAAAACTAACTCGTGGTCTTCGCATTGCCGCCCTGTCGTGTACTTCTGCATCTTCAATTATAGGAAAATCCTCAATAAAATCCACAATAAACTCAATAATAGGCTCACTTCACCAGCAGCTGTCAGAATGTTCCGATGTTTTGATGCTTAACGCCATCTTTAAATCTGATAAATAGCCGCTATTTTTCGGTTTGAGCTTGAATTAAGTTGTCAGACTTTTTATGGCATATAGCGTTGTTGAGGGTATGCGAAATGCAAATATATTTCTACAAATAGCGCTTATTGATAAATTGATAACCTATTGAGATGTGGTGAAATAGACCCTATGTACCGTATTTATGATTTTTTTTACCCGACATTCTATATATATAGTGCATATACCAGACGTGACTATCAAAGTTTGTAATACCCTCCGTTTGCGTAACATCAACCAGTACATAACTCAGTAGGTGGTACGACTAGATACGAAATCAACTACTGAGTTCGTGCAGCTTCGAACGAGAGACGACTAGATACGTTCCTCTATCGAAGCAAGATGTAGTACTGGTCGGCTCAATATTGATTCCGATTGATAAACCTCGGACAGAGAGGCGACCAGGACATTTATCTCTGTCTTGTTTGTTTGTCTGCACAAATAATTAATTGTGCAACGCCCGACTTTAATTTTAACCTGATAGAAGCGACTAGATACGCATCCCTATCTTGTTATGTTTGCACAAAATGAGGATTTGTGCAAACGCCCCATTTCAGTACATATTGGCTTTCGACAAGCGTAGTTCCGGGGGTTTTCGAAGAAGTGATGATAAGAGTGCACGTTATCGTTTTCTTTTTTCTACGCCTCTGAACGTCGTTTTCGAGCCGAGACGCTACTGGGTGCTAACGGGACATTTCTCCGACCCCCGCCACCTCTACGGTCGCTCCCGGCGACGGTCCCGAAAACAGAGCGGGCTCTCATTGGTCGAGCTCCTCTGATCCACAAAAAAACTTATCAAAATTATTGTTCTACCAAAATTGTCTGTCTTTGTAAGCGATTCCTGCGGCTGCGGTGACTGATCTAAATAAACGATCTTTTCTGATATGTTCATTAGTACCCGCGGAATCGAGTAAACTTACTCAATTTATGTATGTACAATGCATTTTTTTGTAATTTGACGGCAAAGTATCACCTGTCCTACTTTGACCCCCATGACATACTTTGTAATAATTTTGGCTTCTTTAATAAAAAAATAGGTGAAGATTGCAATAGGCTCAATTCAAGCAGAAGGTCGTGATTTACATCCTAATTTTTTGATCAAGTCGATCCAAGATTGACAGAGTCTACGGCAGCTCGCGAAATATTCACGAGTTCAAACTGCCCGATTCGCCGCAAGGTATCGCACCGAAGTACTTGAACGACGAGTACATTTCTAAAATTCAGAGTATTCTCACGGATTCAACACGCATTCTACCTACTTCGCCTGCATCTTCACCGGCCTGAAAACCGACCGTGACTTTCTCTTCACCCTCACCAGCTCCTTGCAAGAAATCGTTTGCCTTTTTCAAGGCATTCCCCCCCTTTCCTTCCTAACCTGCTCTGAAGCGTCGAAGTGGCCAGCCTGATCTTCTTCTTCTAAAAACGTGCGGCAAGAGTTTACAGATCTTGTCCCGTACATGGTCCTTCTTGAGCCAGGATCTACTTCACGCCTTCACGACTACAAGTGACGTCTTCTCGCCTTCACGCCTTCAGTGACGTCTGCACGCCTTCTCGCCTTCAGTGACGTCTGCACGCCTTCTCGCCTTCAGTGACGTCTGCACGCCTTCTCGCCTTCAGTGACGTCTGCACGCCTTCTCGCCTTCAGTGACGTCTGCACGCCTTCTCGACTACAAGCGACGTCTGTACGTCTTCGTGCCTTGTACGTGCCGAGATGCCTGCACGTCGCAGCCGTCGAGGGGCCTCGAGCTCGGAGTCTCAGCCCGAGTCCACCGCTGTGCCCGCCGCTGTGCCCGCCGCTGTGCCCGCCGCTGTGCCCGCCGCTGTGCCCGCTGCTGTGCCCGCTGCTGTGCCCGCGGCTGTGCTCGCCGCCGCGCCCGCCGCTGCGATCGCCGCCGCGCCGCCTGCCGCCGCGTGGCCTGCCGCCACGTGGCTTGCCGCCGGGCCGTCTGCCGCTGCCCCACCCCCTCCTGCGCCCGCCCCTGCGCCCGACGCTGCTCCCGCCGGTGCGCTCGGCGCTGCGCTCGGCCCTGCGCCCGGCGCTGCGCTCGGCCCTGCGCTCGGACCTGCGCTCGGACCTGCGCTCGGCACTGCGCTCGGCGCTGCACTTGGCGCTGCGCCCACACCCACCACTGCGCAGTCCTCCGATGCTGGGAACAACTCCTCCACCACAGAGGACACCGTGAGGCAGCTACAACGGGAGATGCGCGCCTTGAGGGAGCAGCACGCCAGGCAGCTTGCCGCGCTATTGTCGGCCATGCAGCCCGCCAAGCAGGACGGACCCGCATCTGTGCAGCCAATCCCTGAGCCAGTGCGAGTACAGATGACCGACGCAGAGGCGCGTGCTGTGCGAGCCCCGGCTGAGGGGTACCCCCTCCCCGCTGCAACGTACGGCCCCGCTGTGCTCCCTTGCCCCGCAGCGCCGGCCGGACGCTACGCCGAGCCACTGCCGTATGCCGAGCCGCTGCCGCACGCCGAGCCACGAGCCCGCCCACTCTACGCGCAGCCCTATGCAGAGCCGCCTACCTCCCAGTTGCACGCGGGGTCCCAGCCCGTCAACATCGGGCACCTGCATCCCAGCTACTCGCCGCTGTTCCCGCCGCAGCCTACCGCCGACGAGACTGCCCGGCATACCAGAGAGTGGGTCCAGCAGGGCGAGGACCCCACCGTGGCACGGATCGGCGCTATGATTGCCGAGGCGATCCGATCGACACGCATACCAGAGAGCCCCCGCCCGTCCGTCGAGGAGGATGTCCGGATGACTGCCCTCATCGCTCGACAATCTACAGCCAAGGACCTCCCCACGTTCTCCGGGGACCCCCTCGAGGGGCCTGCCTGGATAGCGCAGTACCACCAGTCGACCAACACCTGCAGACTGACACCCAGCGAGAACCTCATCAGACTGCAGCGCGCGCTGAAAGGCAGGGCCCGGGAGGCTGTCTACTCCCTCCTGCTGGACCCCGAACAGGTCCCAGAGATCCTGGCCACCCTCGAGACGCGGTACGGTGGCTCAGGATCCATCGCCAACCTGATGCTAAATAAGGTGAAGAAGCTGCCGCACCTGTCAGCGGAAGCTTCACTCGAGGAGATCGCCGACTTCTCTGGGACGGTCCAGAACTTGGTGGCCTCCCTGCGAGACTTGAGGACGGAGGGCTACCTCACCAACCCCGCCCTACTAGCCGACGTCACTGCCAAGATGCCCTGCACCCTGAGGATGTCTTGGCTGCTCGAGTTGCGCCAGCTAGGCCAATCCACCCCGGCCACACTATTGCAGCTCTCAACGTTCCTGCGAAGCGTCGCGAAAGTGATCCCGATTAGCGGCATGCTCGACCCGGTGCGACCGAATCGAGGGCGCCGCGAACAAGTGTTAGTGAACGCGGCGCCCGCGCCCCCGACGAGCGCGGCTACACCCGGACCCAGGAAGCGTGCCGTGACCGAATCTGCCCACCGGTCTTCAGCCGGAAAAAGGGCGACAGTGCGAAGTGACAATTGTGCGCAGTGTAATAAGTTCCACGCCACTCGGGATTGTGCGGTATTCGCCGGGAAATCTGTCGCCCTCCGCTGGGAGACCGTGCGCGCGAGTAACCTGTGCCGAAAGTGCCTCGGTCGACACCACTCGAGGGAGTGCAAAGTGAAAGTGTGGTGCGGGGTGGGGGAGTGCCGGCATCCCCACCATCGGTTGCTCCATGAAGTGCGAAAAACGGAGCCGGTCGTGGGCGAAGTGAACTTATGACGCCGAAATACAGACGATAGTGTACTGCTGAAAATTGTGCCGGTTGTGCTTCGCGGGCCCGCAGGGAGTGAAGTGTCAGTGTTCGCGCTGTTAGATGAGGGCTCTACCGTGACCCTTGTCGACGCCGAGATCGCGATGTTGACCGGTGCAAGCGGTCCGGTCCGTGCCGTACGGCTTCACGGAGCAAAGGGCATGTGCACCTCCGACGCCCGCTCCCGACGCGTGAAGCTGAACATCAGAGGCGCCGGGTTGAACACGACCTTCTCCATCACCGCGAGCACCATAGCCGAGCTGAACCTGCCGGAGCAGCAAGTGCCAGGACGACGCATCACCCCGAAGCTCTTGATCGGGCAGGACAACGCCCACCTGATTGTATCAAGAGAGGTCCGTGAGGACAACACTTCGCGAATAGTGTCGCGGACCGCTTTAGGGTGGATCGCTCACGGGGGAACAAACCCTGGCGCTGACGGCCCAGCCACTACTCTGGCCCTGCAAGCAGAGACCGCCGCGGACGCTCGCTTGAGGGAGTTGGTGAGGACAAACTTCGCCATCGACTCCCTCGGCGTTACATCAGCAGCTCGGGTCAATGCACAAGACGCAAGGGCACTAGCGATGATGGGAGAGACCACCCGCCCCCTCGCTACCGGGAGGTGGGAAACCGGACTCCTGTGGAAAGACCCGACAACCGTGCTACCCGACAACCGGCAGTGCGCACTGAAGCGGCTACAATCTCTCGACAAGAAGCTGGCGGCGGACCCCACCCTGGCAGCCGCGTACGCCGACAAGATGTCACAACTTGTCGCCAAAGGCTACGCCAGGAAGCTTTCAACCCACGAGGCATCATTACCTGCCCCGCGAAAGTGGTACCTTCCTCACTTCGCGGTGACAAATCCCAACAAGCCGGGGAAAATCAGAATTGTCTTTGATGCCGCCAGCCGATGCCGAGGGACGTCTCTGAATGACCAGCTGATGACCGGCCCTGACTTGCTGTCCTCACTCCTGGGGAACCTCCTTCGCTTCCGAGAGGGAAATGTGGCCATCGCCGCAGATATACAAGAGATGTTCCTGCGCATCCACATCAGGAGAGAGGACCAGCCCTCCCAGCTGTACCTTTGGAGGTCGCTTGGCACACGGGACCCAGAGACGTACCAGTTGACATCTATAATGTTCGGGGCGACGAGTTCCCCCAGCAGTGCCCAGTACGTGCGAGACAGAGTGGCCGGGCAATACGAAACCGAGCACCCCGCCGCCGCAGCAGCCGTTCGTTCCAAATTCTATATGGACGACTATTTGGACGCCGTGGATAACGTACACGAGGCTGCCGCACTGGTCCAGAGCGTGAAGGTCCTCCTTGCAAAGGGAGGGTTCAACCTGACCAACTGGGCCTCCAACAACCCGGCCGCTATAGCACGGATTCTCCCCGGTGAACGAGCAACCGCTGCAGTGCAGATCAACAGCGGAACCACAGGGACGGAGCGCGTACTGGGACTGGTCTGGGACCCGTCGACTGACCGATTTCTTTACACCTTTCTCGACGCGGTCACCCCCCAAGAAGCCACACGGCCTACAAAGAGGCAGCTCCTATCCATCACCATGAAAATCTTTGACCCGGTGGGTTTCGTCGCCTGCCTCACTATTCGGTCGAAGATTTTACTGCAAGCCGTGTGGCGCTCGAGCATCAGCTGGGACGACCCCATCGCCCCTGAGCATGCCGAGCGATGGAGGGACTGGATGAGTCTGCTGAGGGAAAGCAGCGTGTCCATCCCGAGACGGTCACTCCGACACAAGCTGAGCAACGTTACACTGCACCTCTTCAGTGACGCGTCCGAACAAGCCTGCTGCGCTGATTGGCAGGCGCCGAGAAAAGCGCTACGGGGCCATATTTACATGCCTCTCCACTCGCGCCATACACCTAGAACTGGCTGCGTCACTAAGTGCTGACTCGGCCATCATGGCCCTGCAACGGATGGCGGCCCGCCGAGGACAACCAGCAGTGATGTACTGCGACAACGGTACCAACTTTCATGGAGCGAACAATGAAATCCGAGATGCCGTGGAGTCGCTCAGCCAAGACGCAAGGATGCAGGATACCCTAGCCATACAGGGTATCGAGTGGCGCTTTACCCCACCCCTGAGTCCCCATATGGGGGGAGCCTGGGAAAGGCTAGTACGTTCAGTGAAGCGAGCCCTAGGAGCTACACTGAAAGAAAGAGCCCCGAGAGAGGAGACACTTCTTACGGCGCTTGCAGAAGCCGAGTTCGTGGTCAACAACCGGCCCCTGACCCACGTCTCGGCTGATCCGAGAGACGAGGAGCCCTTGACCCCCAACCACTTTCTAATGGGGTCAGCGGGAAAACGCCCTCACCTGTCACTATATGACAAGAAGGAGGAGGTATGCCTCCGCCGCCAGTGGTGCATAAGCCAACAGCTGGCAGACATGTTCTGGAGGCGGTGGCTTCGTGAATACCTCCCCACCATGGCCGCCCGGCAGAAATGGCACCACCGGGCCGACCCCATCAAAGAGCACGACTTGGTGGTCATCATGGACCCCGCTCTACCCCGAAACAGCTGGCCACGCGGTCGTGTAATCGAAGCTAAGCCCGCCGCTGACGGACAAGTGAGAATTGCCCGCATACAAACAGCCACCGGCATCTACGTGCGACCAGCGGTCAAAGTCGCGGTCATACTCCCGGCACCGACGCTCGCACCAGCTTCAACACCCGCATCCGCTGCAACACCCGCATCCGCTGCAACACCCGCATCCGCTGCAACACCCGCATCCGCTGCAACACCCGCATCCGCTGCGACACCCGCATCCGCTGCGACACCCGCATCCGCTGCACCACCAGTACCAGCTTTGACGCCCGCACCGACCCACGCCAGCCCAAGGGTGCCGATGAGGACCGCCCTCCGACGGCCCAGAGGGAGTGGCCGGCGAGGTCACCGCCGGAGTACACGTCTTCACAGCTAGGCGCAGACGTTACTGCACCGAGGGAAGAATATACCAGACGTGACTATCAAAGTTTGTAATACCCTCCGTTTGCGTAACATCAACCAGTACATAACTCAGTAGGTGGTACGACTAGATACGAAATCAACTACTGAGTTCGTGCAGCTTCGAACGAGAGACGACTAGATACGTTCCTCGATCGAGCTAGCATGTAGTACTGGTCGGGCTCACACAGACGACCCGACCACAAACTCGACAGAGAGGCGACTAGATACGCATCTCTGTCTTGTTTGTTATGTCTGCACAAATAATTAATTGTGCAACGCCCGACTTTAATTTTTAACCTGATAGAAGCGACTAGATACGCGTCCCTGTCTTGTTATGTTTGCACAAAAAGAGGATTTGTGCAAACGCCCCATTTCAGTACATATTGGCTTTCGACAAGCGTAGTTCCGGGGTTTTAGAAGAAGTGATGATAAGAGTGCACGTTGTCGTTTTCTTTTTCCTACGCCCCTGAACCTCGTTTTCGTCCCGAGACGCTACTGGGTGCTAACGGGACATTTCTCCGACCCCCGCCACCCCTACGGTCGCTCCCGGCGACGGTCCCGAAAGCTAAGCGAGCCCCCATTGGCTGGGCCCTTGCGATCCACAAAAACTTATTCAAAAATTATTGTTCTGTCAAAATTATGTGTTTTTATAAGCGATTTCTGCGGCTGCGGTGACTGATCTAAATAAACGATCTTTTCTGATCTGTTCATTAGCACCCGCGGAATCGAGTAAACTTACTCAATTTATGTTTGTACAATGCATTTTTTTGTAATTTGACGGCAAAGTATCACCTGTCCTACTTTGACCCCTATGACATACTTTGTAATAATTTTGGCTTCTTTAATAAAAAATAGGTGAAGATTGCAATAGGCTCAATTCAAGCAGAAGGTCGTGATTTATATCCTAATTTTTTGATCAAGTCGATCCAAGATTGACAGAGTCTACGGCAGCTCGCGAAATATTCACGAGTTCAAACTGCCCGATTCGCCGCACGGTATCGCACCGAAGTACTTGAACGACGAGTACAATTCTAAAATTCAGAGTATTCTCACGGATTCAACACGCCTTCTACCTACTTCGCCTGCATCTTCACCCGGCCTGAAAACCGACCGTAACTTTCTCTTCACCCTCACCAGCTCCTTGCAAGAAATCGTTTGCCTTTTTCAAGGCATTCCCCCCCCCCCCTTCCTTCCTAACCTGCTCTGAAGCGTCGAAGTTGCCAGCCTGATTTATTTATTTATTTACGCCCTTAGGGCTTTTACATAAAACAAGTTAATACAGTGCAATACAATTATGAACATAGAAATAATAACAATGTGCAATGGCGCAAACTGTGTGTTGAGGAGTGAATACAATCAATAGTAAGTTTAATTATGATCGAAGCGCTGACAAACAGCTTTAATACAGTAATATTTGTACGTTGATATCCTTCCAATATTTATAGCATCGTCTAAAACATATTTAATTATTCTTCTTCTTCTAAAAACGTGCGGCAAGAGTTTACAGATCTTGTCCCGTACAGTGCATATATCGTCTCTTTAGAGGGAAAACTCATTAAGTGCCATACTAGCAGTATGACACATAGTGACTTTTACCCCTAATGGTAAGATATATGAATATAGACATTGCCAAGTCTGTAGGACCTTACAAAAATGGTTCTAAAGCTGTCATAATGAATATTGATAAATAAATCATCTGATATTCTATAATATATACAAAATAACGAGATTTACTATAAACAAAATACTGCAATTTTTTTCCGACTAGGTGTTAAAAGTTTTTTTGTTTATTTAGAAAGAAAGACAAACATTCCCAGGTTACGAATAACCCGACAATATTGAATTCTTCCTACTAGGAAAATGCTGCTTGTGCAATGGTGGAGGACTCAGTTATTAGAGGATTGAACCTAATAAGCTTGAGTGGGAAGCTAAAACATTTGTCCAGTCAACTACTAACCGGTTTCGAGTACGAGTGTATTGTAAAAATTACCTAGTGAGGGGAACTAACTAGAAACCAAATAAAATATAGTTACATAACATGCATATGTATAACATATGTTTACACTATTTTTATAATATCGTCCCCTTAGAGGTAAAACTCACTAAATGCCTTACTAGCTGTATGACACATAGTGAATTTTACCTCAAATGGGACGATATACTTATATGTATACTTTTTTGTAAGTTTAAAATTATTATTAATGCCAATTTTATAGTTTTCAGAAAATGTATTCATAAAATATAACTATATATATTTAGGAAGGCTATCATAAAACGACAATTCTCCTATAATATTACAGTAAATCATTTTATCTTATCTTTAGTGAATGTTCTGATTCAAGTTATCTTTAAAAAAATCTCTATTCTGAAATATAAACCTGAGCTAAAAGTGAATACCTATTGCACATGAGATAATCCTATTTATATAATTATTTTTTTGAAGAGTGAGATATGACAGGAATTTTTAGTTTTCTAGTGAAGTGGAATATGAATTACATATATTTTTTGGTTATTTGAAAAAGAAACAAAATTGTTGCTATAATTTTTTGCATCGTATTAGGGTTAATATCAATTGAAATTCCATTTTATCTAATTAATACACTATTTCATTGGGCCTTGTTATTTTACGTTTGTTGTAATGTTTGTTGAGTATAAATCAGAAATCTGTTTATCTGAAGCAACAAAACCTCTCAAACGGTGTGCTCATGAAATATTTCGAATTTTATAGCCGATAATGGTGTCACAAATCGTGGAGACATAGGCAATGTTTTTAGCTGTTGTCATAGCTTGCCGTGTCATTGCTATTGGACACCTAGCTCCCCGTAAAGCCGTCACGGCAATGAGGGTGTAGTGTGCAGTTGTGAGGAAAATTTGATATGCGAGTGAGTCCTGCGTTCCGAACTCTTCCCACCCGTGCCCGTCTTGCCCATTCCCCGCCAATCTCCATAACTTGTGAAGCGTCTCTTGGGCGCTGACGGTATGTGTTGTTGCTTTTTTTATGAGATGCAAACACTGCACAAATGCCGTTCACGACCATGGTGTAAATTATATAAACCACCGACAGCACGGCGTGCCATGAAATATTACAAAAGCGTCCAATGTGAAAAGGGCATTATCTTTCTATAATATTTCTCATCAAAGACAACAGTTCAGAGAGCGAGAGAGCGCAATCGTTTTAGTGTGAATGATAGAAGAATTATAATATCTTGTGTAATGCACTCATTGTTTAGGTGTATTAGTATCTGCTATACACAGATTAACCAGTGGCTCAGATGGGCGGTGACTATTTAGTATACATACTGTTACTCACACTAAGCCAATTGCATCCCAAAGTGAAAACAGCTCTACCAGTACAGTATAAACAAAAATGGTAACCGGATAAAACAACACTGACAAAACAGAAAGCGATAAAATAATAGGTTAGGTTGGGCTCATTTCGCACCAATACAGTTCAGTCGCGACAAGTCGAGTTGCATCGGCCGCTTCTGGATTCAACTCAAAGAATTTTAATTGATGTTAGACAAGGAATAAAAAAATGTTTTCAAACTGAACTCGTCCTGTCGAGTTTAGTCAATAATAATAATAATTGGATGATTTTTATAGCGCCGTTTTTGTGAAAAATCACCTCAAGGGCGCTGTCAAGTCAAAACTGCTTCGGACACACATGGAGTAATAACGACGTTTTACATTTTTCGCCGCATTCTCGACATTATAAAAATTCGAAAATAGCTGTCACACTCGGGAAACAAGTGATTGAATGATCTGAGAGCAGGTCTCCTAGTATTTATAGGGTGAACTCAAAATAATTTACTCCATTGCCTCATTCTTCTTTTATGGAGATGACATAAAATTATAACTTGCACGAGTACGTTCATCTTTAACGAATTTCGAACCGTTTCTGAACTTAAATGGTTACAAAAAAACGGGTTCACTTTACTTTAATCACCTCTAATGTATTGTAACGTAATGTAACGCATTCCATGCTAAACTTATGGACTGATCTGATTTGACTGGGAATGACTTGACCGAACGTGACTATTTTGGTGCGATATGAGCCTTAAATTAGGCTGTTAGGTTAGATTAGTTTGGTTAGTTAGGTTAGTTTGTTACCTTATTAAGTCCTTTAAAAACCGTGAAATTCAATGTATTCGTCAAATAGTCGTACAGCTTCGGTAGGCTCCTGATAAAATTGCCCCGAGACATCGAATCGATGGTGAAGATCAAGACGCTCGGCCGGTTCGTCGGTATCTTATTATTGGCGTCCACCCTTTCCGGCACTAGCGGCAGGATCTGACTGTGCACCATGGTGTAGATGGACACCAGTTGGATGGAGCAGTCTACTCTGATGACCGGTGCCTGTATTTTCTGGGGAAATACGGGAATGATCTTGGGCCCGTAAGTCACCTCGTAGTCGTTCTGCGGGTTTCCGGTGACCGTCTGGTAGTGACATTTTAGATCTGGAATGAAGAAAATAATTGTTATTTTTGGTTTCAAATAAACATTATTACTGTATCAGGAAGTAATTAGCCATTGGAAATAACAGCTAGATGCCGTCAATGCCTAACGCTATTGACGAAAATTTGCGTCAGTAGTTGAATTGTAAAACCTACATACAAATATTATCCAAGACAATGCAGAGCAGTCAACTGACTATATGGCATCATGTATCAAACAGTCCCAATCCCAACGCCCCAACACTTGAATGGTCCTAATATTACTAGGAACCTTATTTATTATTATTTCTGTGAGTGTTCGCGTTAACGTCGGAGTTATTTCCAATAGTTGAATACCTGAATTAAATAAAACACTAAGTGCCAAAAATGTTGAACGTATATATAGGGTTTTTATTAAATAAAAACACTGATTCATAGGTAACATTTTTTTTTCTTTATAAAAAAAAAGATCTAAGTGCCTAATAATTTTTGTGGCATTCAGGATATTGGCGATGGCACAAGGACCATTTCGACATATATATTAAAAATTAGATTTTTGGCACTTAGTGCTTTATTTATGGCTCTTATTTCGAATTGTCGTTAACGCCCAGGACTAACAGATACTCTAGGGATGAGAAAATGCCCTTATTTGTGATTCGCTGACGTCTTATCCAATAAAAAGTTTGAAATTGCAGTGTTTGTGTTTAAAATCAACATTAATAAAAAAAAATAATAATTTAGTTACTTTAAGAATGTTTGAGACTTTTTTGCTTGTGTCGTAATGGAGGACTTAGCCAGCCGAGGAATTGAACTCACGACGCCTGGGTGAGACCCAAACGCGATGCCAACTCGGCCACTGGCCGGTCTTATTATTAAGTTCTGCAAGTATCTTTAGTTTTTATTATTGTGACGGCTGTTTCGGCGTTCAAGGCCATTTTCAAACTGAACGCCGAAAACATCTGTCACAATAACAAAAACTAAAAATACTTAATAACATTATTAAATTTAATTTACATTAAATTTAAAAAAAAATTAAAAATCGAGTTTTACGAATTAAACACAAAAACAATTAATAATACTAAGTCTGTATCTTTTGCGTTAGCTAACGCAATTTAAATCGCCCATAAACAACACGTGTTGACAGTTTTCATAAATGTATCGTCGTCTCTTGCGTTTGCGTTACGGATTTGACTCTTTTTAAATTTATTTTATTACATAAAACAGGCAATATACCCAAAACTTACGTAAATGTTCATATAGCAATAATAATTAAAAAGTACAATAAACAACAACAAATATTATCTCGCAAAAATAATAATAATAATGAAAAAGAAAAGAAAGGTCGAAAACAAATTATAAACTTAACGTAAATACAAAACTTTAGCTTGTTAGCATGATGCGAACGTCCAAACTGTAAAAATATATTGTTTATGGGCGATTTAACTTACGGTAGCTAACGTAAAGGATACAGACTTAGGCCCCAGGAGCGATTTCCATCGGTTTTTAAAGTTAATCGATATTATTTTGCTACATTTAATAAAATTCATTTATTAACAATTTTTTACAACACTTTTCCATGTCAAGTTTAGTGTCGAATCTATTTAAGTGCTACTAATGAAATATGTCGACAGGTCAAATGAGCCGCCACGGGATCAATAAGCGGACCGAAATGGAATATTCTTTCATTGGACTAAAGTTAGCTTTATACAATACTTATTTACATACCGACTCCCACATGGAAACTATATCGTTAGGTACTTCACAACCTTCCTCTTCCTCTTCCTCTTCCTCTTCCTCTCCCTCTCCCTCTCCCTACTACCTTCAGCCTCATAACATATCCCAATTGGGGATGCCATAGTATCACTGACTCCGGGTGGCTGGGACCAGTTGAGACTCTTGTTCGGTACTCGCATTAAAAAAATATATATCGGGGCCCATATGGAAATACTTTGCTTTACACCAGTGATGCACAACCTTTTTAGCCAGAGGGCCAAATTATCCATTTTAAATTTGTTCGCGGACCGAGGTGAGTAGGGTATCTATAGCTTGACATGGTTAACTTTGCAGTTGGTGGTGTCTCTAACCTACTAAAACGATATTTTTTTAACACAGTTATTACATAACGCTCACACCAAGCGTCGCAGTCAAAATGTTTGTATCTCCAATGTCAAACCAATAAATGCAGTCGATTTTTATCACAGTGAATCCGAACGATTGCTATTAAATAAGAAATTTCAAAATATCTTGTTACCAGTGGCGTGCATTGATCTATGACCAAAGGTAGGCTGTGTGCAGTTTTCAAGTTCAGGTATTTTTCCCCACCTTCCTCTTCATCTTCCCCTTCTCCTTCCCCTCCCCAATACAGCTGGCCTGCAACGGCCTCCAATTTGGGATGTATGGTCTCACTGAAAGCTTGAACGGTTTGGAGGCAGTTGGGAGAAGGCTGTTCATATATATAAAAAAAAAATATATATATAACATATATATATATATATATATGTATTATTGTGAATTAAATGTTATTATCACCTTCCGCTGATTTTTATGACGAACTGAATAATGTGCGTACAAATTCTTTAGCAAATTCATGGAAAGAAAACTTTTTTATCAGAATTTTTTTCTATAAGTTCTTCTAAAGGTTCGTTTTTTTAGGGTAGGCACAGCATTTCAGCCTTTATGGACTGCACGCCACTGTCTGTTACTTACATAAATGTTTAAAAAAAAACATTTCAAAGTTTACCCTTATAAAACGGAACCCATCAATAATATCGGACATCGCACCATCGATATTAAAAAATACCCACAGGCGAAATTTTTGGAAGGCTTAAGGTTAAACAATAAATTACGTAAATTTTTATCGTTCGGAAAGTCAGATTCCAAACTTAAGGATTTTTATAAAACGAAATCTTAAAAAAAAACACGTATATATTGAGATTCGTAAAAAATGGAAGGCTGATGTAAGCGTAATGAGTAAGATTAAGAAAGGGACGCTTAGATGGTTTGGGCATGCAGAGCGAACGAACGAAGCTAAAGGAGTGTAAGAAGAATATATGACGCGAATGTGAATGAAAAAAGAAGCAGGGGACGCCGAGGAAGACATGGCACGATCAAGTTAATCAAATACTTCCGAGTCGGGCCATGTCAGAAGTCGGAATAATAGAAGAGAATGTATGAATGTGAATGAATCAAAAAGTGTATGTCAAGATCGAGTTGTTTAGCGGTCCGTCCTTTCTACCTACCCCTGCGGAGAATCGCCGTGATGGTTAGTTAGTTAGTTAGTGTTCAGTAGACGCATATGCCGTTCCGAAATCAACACGGGTGTATTGTAGGATATATGTCTAAAAATTCGTGTTCAGTTGAGCGCACGGGTTTCCATATGCGTGCTCAGTAGGCGAAAGTAAATTAATTCAAAGTGATAAAAACGTTGTATTAAATATATAATAGGTTCTTAAATTGGCTTATTCTACCAATCTGTTTCGCATTATGTATAAATATATGTACTTTTTAAAAGACCCGATTTCAGAAGCTATTTTATTATATATTTTCATATATGGTATTTAGATATTTTCTGTATATGGACAGGTACTGAGCGGCAACTTAACTCCTTCCTCCTACTAATAAACTCCTTCCATAAGCAAATTAAATTCACCATGGAAATAGGAATCAACTCCACTTTAAATTTTTTAGACCTTCCGTTATCAGTTATAAACAATAAAACAGATTTTAAAATTTACCGTAAACCCACTTACCATATACAGACATAACCATTCATAACACCTCTAATCATCCCACCTCCCACAAACATTCCGCTTTCCAATCGATGATTCACCGGTTGGTTACGGGTCCCGTTATCAAATGCTAATTTTTCACTAGAATTATCCATAATTAAACAAATCGCAATAAATAACGGTTATCATGAAAACTTAGTAAATAACATACTAAATAAAAAAAACTAAAAAAAATGTCGTCAAATAAGTTTTTAAAATACAGGCACTAGTTACTGCATAAAAATGGAACAGGCATTCGACTAGATAACTTATAAGCGCTAGAAATAAGGAAAGCCAAAAACACTAATAGTAGACTCATAAATAATCAAATAAATAATAAATTTAAATTAAAGTCATATTCTTACATTATTCCCAATAAACAAAGTACACACCCTTCCCGGTCAGGTACCTGCTAATCTCCCATCCTTGGCCCTCCACTCACCCGTTTTTTATCAATCTATAACACATGTGTATCTTAGTTTATAGTTTAGTTGTATACTGCCCTGAAGAAGCTACGGTAGTAGCGAAACCCGGTAAGCAAAAGTATATGGTAAATAAAAGTGATGTAAACAAAGTTATTGTTTTATTTTTTAAATTATTTTATTATAAACTATTTTAATTTAAATGATGTGTCCATACAGCAGGAAAGTACCAAAAGTAATTTTTAATAAAAAACTCTGTTTTGAAGATTATAAAAACCATATTTCACGTAAGCGAATTATTGTGAAATTAAGTAAGGAAACAACGGCACTTTCCACCCAATGTAATGGTTTATTAAAAAGGATGAATAATTTTATATTTTTCTTTGAAAAAAGAAAAAACAGTGTTTTTGTAAGAAACAAGATAAAACAGAGACATTGTAAGTACTGAAGTGTTCGTTTTATTTTTATCTGAGTTCCGCACCACCTTCTTACAACCTTCTGAAGCCAGTGAGACTTTATCATCCCCAATTGAGGTGTGTTGTGAGGCTGAAGGTACTGGGAAGGTGGAAAAGATGGTGAAGAGGAATGTGGGGTAACGTCTGGCATATCGGGTCTGGACACCAAGCACGGCTAAAATCATTTCAAGTAACGTTTCGATTCTGAATGGTGGTCTTTAACCAGGGCGTAATAGCCAGGTGCTTCTCCACCTTCCTCTTCCCCATCTCCTTCCCCTACCCACTACCTTCAGCCTCGCAACATACCCCGATTGGGGATGCCATAGTCTTACTAGTAGAGTAAGGAGACTGCTTAGAGTGGGGGAAGGAACATTGAAATTCCCAGAAAGCACCCGTCATAAAAGTTCGTTCTTGGGCGGAGCCGGATTTAAGCTGCAACTCCCAAGCGCTTGGTCGCCAGGGAACAAGTTTAGTTATCTTCTAGCTCTGTACAACGCCCTTGAGGTGAAATTTGACAAGTATTTTTATAATAATTTATTATATTGTATCTATATGGGCTTTAACATATTTAGTTAGTTACAATAGTCACACAGGTGCAAAACACATCACAATAGGTACTTAGGTAAAATAGATAGCCTTCATAGAATCTATAGTCGAGTGGTAAGGCTCTCGACTACGAATCCGGAGGTCGCGGGTTCAAATCCCGGCGTGCGCAAGTAATTTTTATTTAATTAATTTGTGCTGTTTCACAATTAATTCATTTCAAAATAATATATAGTACATTTGCGCGCGTTCCAGAGTGGAAAATACTCAGTATCGCCCTGGCGGAAGACCACCATTCAGAATTGAAACGTTGCTTGAAATGGCTTTTAGCCGTGTTTGGTCACCAGATCTGAATAGCCAGGTATTTCCCCATATTCCTCTTCCCCTTCTCCTTCCCCTCCCCAATACCTTCAGCCTCACAACATTCCCCAATTGGGGATGCCATAGTCCCGCTGGCTCTAGAAGGTTGGGAGCAGTTGGGACTCTTGTGCGGTATACATATATTAAAAAAAATCATTTGTCTGACGAACAAATACAGGAATAACATAGTGTAAGTACCATTCCGAATAATTAGCTACAGAGGCGAATATTCAAAACATACGTCACATTCACTGATACTTATACTCTACTCAGTGGTCGGCAAACTTTTTCGCCAAAGAGCCAAATATGTACATTACAACGATAAAAAAAATTTGAGAGCCAAATCTGTTTATAATTTAGTAAACCCTTATTACAATTTTAGACCTACGGGTACACTGAATAAAACTTGATTTCGTACTTAATAATCATTTTATTTATTGATAAAAAATACTATAAAAGTAAGGTATCCATAAATTTAAATCAAGACAATGACTGACAAACACTCAATGCGAACAATGTTCTTGCATCTCCTTGGAAAGTTTGAGTATGTCAGGTTTGTGTATTGTTGTTTTTAATTTTAGGCACGATTCCGGGTTCTCATAAATAAGACGACTTCTCAGTTTACTCTTGATAAAATTCATGCTTGAAAAAGATTGTTCGCATGAATATGTAGAACCAAAAAGGAAAAGAAGAGCAAACGAGAGTTTTTTCAGCTGATCATGAGAGTCATACTATTCCAGGGGTTGAACATGATGATGTCTTCCTTCTCCAGGTCTTTCAAAAGTAGACAACTTGTGATGTGAATTAAGTTCACATTTGTTCCCTCTCCAGTATTTCCAAATCAACATAAAGACGTTTAAATTTAGAGCTTCATAATTCCTTGTTTTTTTTTTTTTCATCCTTCAATTGTATTTCAAGGTTACCAATGTCAATGCCAAAAGGAGAAAATTTAAAATCTGTTATCGTAGCATTAAGAGGGTTTTTGACTCATGCTAAGGTCGTTTTACTGTTTTTAAATTCCTGAAACCTGCTGAGAAATGCTTCCCTCATATTTAAAATGGTTGTTTTGAAGTAGTGTTTGTCAATGGAGGAATTATTTTCTTGGCGATGCTTCAGCAGGCTCGGAAAGTGAAACAAATTGATGACAAAAATACTTATTGGATGTGCAGCTGAATGGAGAATAAGACAACTTTATTCTTCAGGAAGGTACCTTTGAAAGGCGCCCGCGATTTACAGACACGATAAGCTCCGACCACTGTAGACACTGTAGACTATTGCGCCTGCTCGTGGATTTTTGTGCCAGAGCCGCAGTTTGCCGACCACTGCTCTAGACACATATAATAATTTTTGAGGAACAATCGTCTGCAATCGAATGCAACAATCGTCTGTTTGTATTTGTATTCCGAGCAGTTGAACATATCTACAAGGTTGTTAGGCTGTATGGAGTGGGGGAGGGGATTGCCTGGCCTATTCAAATCTGGTCACCAAACACGGCTAAAGCCATTTTAAATTCGATTCTGATTGGTGGTCTTTCACCAGGGCGATATTGAGAGATAAATTTATGTACTACGGCGATGGTGACAACTAGTCATGTCCTCGTCGAATTTAATATTTCAAAGACCCAATCATGTCTGATTACGTCTAAAAGGGATCGAAATGACAATGTAGTCTCCTTTAATGGAGGTAATCTTCCCAACAAGCTCTCCATTGATATGCTTGGTGTAACCTTAAGCGACCAGCTCAGGTATGGGGACTCCATCGAAGCCAGAGTAAAGTTAGCCTCTCAGAAGCTGGGCGTATTGTACAGACCCCGCACATACTTTAATAGTACACAACTGCTGACCCGTTACAAATCGCAACTGCGCCCCACTATCGAATTTGGCAGCCACCTCTGGTTGAGCGTCCCAAAATATCTGAAAAAACCCTTGATTCTGTGCAGAAACGGGCGGTCCATTTGATAGATTCGCCTATCATAACAAACGGACTTTGGACCACAGACGTGAGGTGGGAATGCTGTCATTGTTCTACCGATATTCACACGAGAACGGGAGCTTCTAGGACTCGTTCTTGTGTTCAACAGCTGGGCTGTGGAATGATCTGCCGGCCTCCGTGTTTCCTCCATCCTACGACATGGGTCATCAAAATAATACATCAGTATAAAAACAACATATATTTTTTACAATAATTGTAATAATATATAGTCCAGTGTGTTAAAGATATGGCGGTGATTAAATACTATAAATTATTACGTATTTTATCAAAAAATAAAATTATTTATTTTATCGTGGGGTTAATGGAGTTAGCAATGAATTATGTATCTTTACATGAATATCTATGACTGGGAAAAGTTAGTAAGTCCTCCGATATCGGTAAAGCGGTTTATCATCTACTCAATCACTCTCTAGAGATAACATCTTGGGTCATTTTTTTTTCATAATCAGACAGGTTAATATGAACGGCTGTTTCATAGATTAAATACAACCTCGCCTTTAAAAAAAAGTATGTATTTTGGGTGATTTATTGCAAAAAAATGTTATTTTAGAGAAAACGTGAAACTTTAAAATCGATATTATTCCAAAACATGTTTTATTTGGCCTACCTTTGGCGAAAGAGTAATGCACGCCACTGCTAACAATGCCAATGTGCCAACCTATACGATAAAATTTTCAGGTTGCTAACTCAAGCAATACTACGAAGCAGTGGCGGCTCGTGACTTTTGAGTGAGCTAGAGCGCTAAGATTGAAAAATACGACGTAAAGATTCATACAATAAATTGAAATTTAGAAGAATTTTTTTTTCGGCTTCAACAACATTAATAACGTCGTATTTTTCAACCTTAGCACTCTAGCTCACTCAAAAGTCACGAGCCGCCACTGCTACGAATGTTTTGTAGGTATGTTCTGTGTGGGTGATTAGCAAAATGTAAGCTTTTAAATTCTATTTGAAATACGTACAGGAATACATATAAAACGTTAAAAATCGCTATCACTGGTTTTCAAACTGCACCTATTGTCAGACATTAAAATTTAAAGATTACTGATTGACGATTTTTTTCCTTAGAAACCTTATACATTTTCCTACCTACCCGTATATAGTTTACAGATAAATCGTTTGTTGTATTGTTGGGGTTAGCAACCTGCAAAGTGATGCTTAGGGCCATTTTTAAGTGGTGGCCCTTAAGCCTCTCAACAATCCCCAAAAGTGAGGATGCCACAGTCCCACAGGCTCTAGGTAATTCGGAATCTCGTTAAATATGACATAAAATAGCAACTGTAAAATCAACGTGTCCTCCAAGCTTAAACTTTTTATTAAAACTATGTTAATTTGGAGTGAGCCAGGTGAGTATGTTTCTGTATGTGTATGTACATAAATAGATAAAGCCTAGTAAGTAATATTCGTACAGCGCACTTGAGGTGATTTTTCACAAAAACTGGCGCTAATCAAATTATCCAATTATTTTCATTACAAGACATTTATATATAGAAGGCAATGTTCGTAGGTATATCCGCTATAGAGTAAAAAATTACTGGACCGATTTACGAGCAATTTTTTGCAAAATGATCCGCGTTTTCTGGATAAGGTTTATGGGTAGGGGTAGGGGTAGTAATATGGATAGGAGTATGGGGGAGGTAGGGTTAGGGGTAGGGGTAGAGGTAGGGTTAGGGGTAGGGGTAGAGGTAGGGGTACGTGTAGGGTTAGGGTTGGGGTCGGGGTAGGGATAGGGGTAGCTGTAACAGTAGGGGTAGTGGTAGTAGTGGTAATAGTGGTAGGGGTAGTGGTAGGGAAAGGATTAGGGGGAGAGGTAGGGGTAGCGGTAGGTGAAGGGGTAGGGGTAGAGGTCAGGTTAAGGATAGGAGTAAGGTAGGGGTAGGAGTAGGGGTAGGGGTAGGGGTAGGGTAAGCTGTAGCAGTAGGAGTAGGGGTAAAACAACACATTCTCAAAGCTTTATTCAAAACCATTAATAACCCCGAGCAACGCCAGGTACTTCAGTTAGTATATGTATAAAGAAGAGTGTTCCGTTGTTCGCATTGTCTATGATTGTTTGTTTAAAATAATAAAAATATGTTTTCTAACAATTAGTTTTTTTTTTTAAATAAAAACCCTGTAAATGATGTTCACCTGCATGCGCGAGGAACTAAAGGTATGGTTTTATGTGTAACTCAAAAACCCTGATTCGGAGTGGCCTAGTTGTAGTAATTACCCCGGGATGACCTTGTTTTTATTATTTATTTCCAGAAACAATCGGAAAAGTAAAAAAAAAAACACCGGAAAATCTTTGAAAATAATAATATGGAAAGGTCATTAGTGTCATTAGTCTCACTTTAGTAGTTCACGTGTGTTATTTTAATATACATATTATAGTATATTTGCGACACGTTTCAGTGTGGTAAATACGCAGAGCAAATAATTCATAGAGGTGCCCTAACATGCAAGTGGAAAAAACCAAAATAAGGGCGACGAGGGGCGAGCTAGGCGTCCGCCAATTTAAGTGAAACAGCAAATTGTTTACAAAAATCGAATATTTAGTTCGACTCTTTTATAAACGTTTTACAATTTACTTACCGCAGTCAAAATTACGCGACACAAACGTGGACGGCAGGTTGGTGCAAAAATGGGTGTCACGTGACCTTTGCCTCCAGCCGTCGAAACAGTACGTTAAGGCAAGTCTATTAATTCTGTGGCGGGAAAATACTACCAATATTGTCTAGGTGAAAGACTATCATTCCGAACCGAAACGTTAATAATAATAATAATGTTTTATTATCTTCTTTTTTTATAACAAAATAACAAATAATGATATCCTCATTGAGATTTCCCGTGCTGAGGATTTCATTTACAAAATATTAAATTACATTATATTAGATTGATGTGCTTGATGAAAAAAATAAAAATGATTCTAAGGTGGAGACGTTTTAAGCGCATTTGAGTGGATTCGGTGTTAGGTTGTGTTTGGTGTTAATATATTTTTTATTTCAGATCCCCCTATGTTTTATTTGATTTTTATATTATTATGGTTGTTTTGATTTTTAAAGGATGGTGGGATTTTGTTGTAGTATTTAGTACATTTAGAGTATAAGAAGTTTTTTTGTCCAAACGTTGCTTGAATTGACGTGTTTGGTGACCGAATCCAAATAGCCAGGTAGCCTCATCTACCTCCCCACCCCTTGGCCCTTTAGTCTCAAAACATACCACAATTGGGGATGTCATGGTCGCGCTAGTCGAGTAAAATGATATAGTTAGTTAGGTTACACACTTTACGTTAGTTCCACCAATTTAACGGCGAAATTCACATAAAAGTATTGCACAATATATGGACATATAAACTATAATAAATCGCCAATAAAAATGAAATACAACCCGGCCGACCTAATTTAAATATATTTCTCTATCGATTTCAATGCTGTAATTTATATTCACTCCCTTATCCGGGATCATCCGGGGGTAGACCGTAGTAACTTTGGGAGGTGATTCTACACTATAGATTATAAGCAAAACAGATACATAAATTTCTTCAAATTTCCAAGAGAGAGAGAGAGCGCTTGCTAGATACGTGGACTTATAATTAATAGACGTAAGTGACTGTTATGACAATGTATCCACATAGGTCACAAGGAGGAAATCCATAATTGGTTCTATTTTTGGTATACTACTCGACACGTGTGTAAAATGATGTAGGCTGGGGTGGGGGTGGAGGTAGGGGTAGGGATATTTCAACCTCCAAACTTCTTCCCAAACATTATAACTCAGGGCAACGCCGGATACTTCAACTAGTATTTGATAAAACACAGCATGTTTGAAAGCAAAGATCGACTACTCCGTAAAGTAGCATTTAAAGAAAGATCTTAAATATGGTACAGCACGCATAACTGGAGCATTTGGTTCCTTACAACAGACAATCTGCCTAGCTGGGAACTAATAGCACTTGTACACATTTTAATTATTCTCAATTGTTTAAATATTCTTAATTGTTTGAATATTCTCAATTGTTTAAAAATTCTCAATTGTTTACATATTCTCAATTGTTTAAATAATCTCAATTGTTTAATTAATCCCTAAACTAACTAACTAACCATCACGCCGTTTCCCCGCAGGGGTAGGCAGAGAGGACGGACCCCCAAACAATTCGATCTTGGCATACACTTCTTGCTTCATTCACATTCATACATCGTCTCATACATTCTCTTCTATTATTCCGACTTCTGAAATGGCCCGACTCAAGTATTTGGTTCATATGATCGTGCCATGTCTTCCTCGGGCGTCCCCGGCTAATCTTCCATCCATATTCGCGTCATATATTCTCCTTACACTACTTTCACCGTTCATTCGCTCTACATGCCCAAACCATCTAAGCGTCCCTTTCTTAATCTTGCTCATGACGATTACATTCATTACATTCCTTGCATTCTTTATGAATCTCGATATTTTTCACACGATCATACATGGTTTTACCACACATTCGCCTCAGAGATCTCATTTCTACGGAATTCAGTTTACTTTCATCTTTCTTCTGCCAATTCTATAAAAAAAGAATATAAATATTCTCAATTGTTTAAATATTCTCAATTGTTTAAATATTCTCAATTGTTTAAAGATTCTCAATTGTTTAAATATTCTCAATTGTTTAAATATACTCAATTGTTTAAATATTCTCAATTGTTTAAATATACTCAATTGTTTAAATATTCTCAATTGTTTAAAGATTCTCTATTGTTTAAATATTCTCAATTGTTTCAATATTCTCAATTGTTTAAATATACTCAATTGTTTAAATATTCTCAATTGTTTAAATATACTCAATTGTTTAAATATTCTCAATTGTTTAAATATACTCAATTGTTTAAATATTCTCAATTGTTTAAAGATTCTCTATTGTTTAAATATTATCAATATTATATTCTTTCTATTATATAGTTTGTTAGGTAAATGTATCTACGTAATGTAATAAATAAATAAAAATTGTGATTTTTTTTCATACATAGGTATAATAACATCGTAAATAACAGAACAGCATGGGCTGTTTATAATTTTGGTAGCGTGCTGTTATGAAATTATTTATAATTATAAAAAGGTACCAGTCGCTTCTGGGAATCGAACCTAGGACCTCTGTCTTACCGGGATAACCGCTCTACCGACTGAGCTAATAGGACCAGTTCACTTTACGCGATCTCCATCGATATCATACCTTAACTTCAAAAAATTGACAATATTATCCTCCATTAAATCCCATATTATTGGCTGCTATCTTTCCATTTTTTTTTCGGTGGTGTTTGTCGGCTTCGTGTTTCGTTTAAGATCGATGAATATTATGTTCTTCGATGATTAAATATTACAATGAGGTTTATAAGCTCCAATAAGTTATTAAAAGAGATTGAATATTCACAATTGTCATGAAAATGCCTCAGTATTGTATTTTGTCTCTGTGGTCCCCAGTCTCAGTCACATCAATAAATTGAACCTTAAACTCCACGGAAGAAATCAATTAATCAATAATATTTGGGGTCATATCAGGAGTTTCAAAATGCAATTGAATCTATTTTCTAAACAACTAGTCAAGAAAGACTTTACCCATTTTCCAAGACTAAAAACTATTGCAGTTAGGGAGGACCAACTTGAGAACTATGAGAAGAGCGTGAAATATCTTTATGAAGAATTTGAACGAAGATTCCGAGACTTCAAAGTTATAGAACAGGACCTGGACATTTTTAGCATGCCATTTAGTATGGATTGTGAATCAGTCAAACCAGAATTGCAGCTCGAATTGATTGAGTTGCAATTTAACACTGAATTGAAGCAACTGTTTCTCAATGTGTCCAAAATTGAGTTCTACAAGGCCCTGTCAAAATCAAGTTTCCCAAACATGAAATCTCACGCTCAGAAGATAATTGCGATGTTTGCATCTACCTACATCTGTGAACAGGTGTTTTCTACTATGAAGCTTCGCAAAAACAGTGTTAGAAACCGATTGACTGACCACCATTTAGCTTCACTACTGCGAATCAGCTCATCCCAGTTTTTACCAGATTATGATAAACTTTTAGAAGCTCAGCCACAGTTTCATCTGTCACATACGCCTTCATACTCTTCTAAAGAATAATAATTTTTTGTTACTTTTTTACCATTTTAGCATATAATGTACTCAATATTATGCATGATGTAAAAATTAAAAAATAAAGTACTTATATCACTTATAAAAAATTATTTTATTCAATTTTTTTCCGGCCCGCCTAGATAATTTTTTATTTTATCTGGCCCTTTCCTTAAAAAGTTTGCCCATCTCTGCCGTAGGACATAGGTTTCCAAGTGAAAAGTGGATTATGGCCGGCTATTAAGAGATTTGCACTAAACATTTTGTTCCATCAGACTATGTGATGCCTCTGGAATTTGTTTTTCAAGATTGTAAGTATTATCAAAATTGAGTAAAACGATATTTTAACAGCAATATAAATAAATACGCGTAGAGAGATGTCATAACTTCGCCTTTTATTCGCCTACTTATCTAAATTATTAATAATAAAATTTAATTTTCTTATACACATTCAGGAAATACTTATTATTACATGCCTATTGGAGGCACTGTGGATGTCACTTGAATACTAATGAATGTATTTTATTTTTTTTAAATTATTTTTATGTCTATTTTATTTTTATTTCATCATTCATTTTTTTTATTTATTACAATAAAATTACATAATATATGATTTTTGTTACTTCCTATTGATCTACTCTCCATAAGTTGAGCTACTGGTCATGGGAGAAGTATTTACATACGTAATGAAAAAATAATAAATCAATTCAATGTGTGAACAATTTTAAAAACTTAAATAACTATAAACGTAAATCAACAAAACAATTTGAAAATAATAATTAAAAAAATAAATAGTAATTTACATGCTAGAAATATATAATAATTAATTGTTCATAATTCAAAGTTTCGGTTACATTAATTTTGTTTTTGGATAATAATAATATAATGTATCATCAGGTGGTCGTTGAATGTAACACTCTTCTTCTGAGAAACTCGTCTGAAAATTGTTATTTCTGTAGTACGCCGCCCATTTAATCTGAAATAAGGTTATAAACAACTTACCTTCGTTTTCCCCCTATTACTTTTGCATTTGTATTCCTTGACGCTCCAACCATCATATTTGTCAAACCATTTTTTTTCAAATTTAAAGTATTACATAGCTGTCATGTTATACAAACGACCCCCAACCACACTAGTGCCATCTGCTTTGAGCTTTTCAGATTACCTGCCGTCAAAACACTCGTTGCTTGTTATTGTCTGTATGCGGTTCTAAAGCCGGGTCTCCTGCAGATGTTTTTTTTCAAACGTTACACATTTGTTTTCATAAACATTCTGTCTTCTCCTAAAAATGATTTGTTTTGTAAAAACAAAACATTTTGTATAGACGTTAACCTTTTAGGTGCCACATGTATTTTTTTTAGAGAAGTGTCGATAATCCACGAATATATATTTTATTATTTATTTTGATTACTTTTATTTTTAGACGCATGTTTTCAATAATGTGGCGTAATTTTAGAACCATGGGTAACACGTGGCGAATTTTATGGCTCGAGATTTATATCGTTCTGTGGCACTCAAGTACAATAATGTATCGTAACGATAGTTCGGTGGCACCCAAAGGGTTAAGATGAGTTCCGCTTTCGGTTTTAGCGACTGTAGATGTTATACCCTTAGAGTAATAATTGTTACTCTAAGGGTATACCAGGGAAAAAAAACACAGATTTCGAGTTAGACCGTACTTACTATCTCGAAATTTTAATATTTATCGGGAATTAAGAACAGAAGACCGACTTGGATTGGGTAATTTATTCCGTGTCTCTGAAACCGATTTTAAAGAACTCGTTTTAATTATACGCCCGATTGTGCAAAAAAAAACGCGGCGGAGAGATGTTTTTTCACCAGAAATGCGACATGGCACTACATCAAGATTTCTGGTTACCGGCGATTCATTTAAGAATTTCAAAGTACACCTCCATCTCCCGAAGTTACTGCGCTATACCCCCGGATACCTTGTATTTTGGTATTGCGTGAACATATTTGATTTAATGCAATTACTTAAATTACCCGAATTGTGACAGGTCAGAAAAATTAAGCGATATTTGATTATTATTTAAAAACATGGACAGTTATACAGCTCTAACCCGGCGAGCATGATTAATTGTAGCGTACCCAATAAATACGCCATGAGACTCCGTGCTCAATTTCAGGTGGTTGCTTCTCGCACTACTTTTATGTTCGATTCACAGACTGTTCACAGAGACCGAGTAGTGTGAGGAATGAAACTTGCTCTGTTAATACATTTCATTTTAGTAATATTACTTCTTTAAAATGATAGATCTAGGGCCTAAGTCTGTATCTTTTGGGTTAGCTAACTCAGGTTTAATCGGCCATAAACAACACATTTTGACAGTTTGGTAGTCCGTATCGCGGGTAACAAGCTAACAAGGAAAGTTTGCGTTTGCGTTAAGAGAGAAATCCGTAACGCAAACGCAAGAGACGACGATGCGTTTATGAAAACTGTTAAAATGTGTTTTTTTTTTATGGCCGATTTAACTTCCGTCAGCTAACGCACAAGATACAGACTAGGCCCCCTGATCTGATCAGTTTGGTGCATAATAAGTAACTTATTATGTATTTTTAATCATTGAAGATAATATTAATAACTCAAAATGAAACATGAAACCGAAAAGACACAGAAAAGAAAAGATAACGGTAGCAGCTGAGACTCGAACCTAGGACCCTGCGCTCTAATCCACTGAGCTACGGCTACCCCAATCCGTTCCATCATTTTTACCCATATCATACTTCGAGATCTAAGAACTGTTAATATCATCTGCAATTAATTCCCATATATTTATGGTTGCTCAAAATGAAACATGAAACCGAAAAGACACAGAAAAGAAAAGATAGCGGTAGTAGCTGAAACCCGAACCTAGAACCTCATGGTCTATCCGGGACCTTGCGCTCTAATCCACTGAGCTGCTACTACCCCAATCAGTCCCATCATTTGTATCCGTATCATACTTCGATTTCTAAGAACTGTTAATATTATCTTCAATTAATTCCCATATATTTATGGCTGCTACCCTTTTAAAATTACGACTACAAGATTCTGCCCAAATTTATTTGTAATCTTTTTAGATAGTGTCTCGGATATAACTATCCGAAAATTAAAAAAAAAATGTACAACTTATTATGTACTTATGTTCTTTATAATTCTTTTGTATATCTATCTATGTAAAAAGCCCAATGTCTAAATAAATAAATAATTCTGCTTTTTTATAAGAGGATGTCTAACGATAACATTGTCATAGAGAAAAAAAAACCATCAAAAACCAAAGCCGTAATAATTTTCTAGCAACATGACATGTAAAGTTTAATTAAATTCACATCATAACTATTTGATACGTGTTTTCCTGGAATAAGCGTCATTATACCAATTGACATTATGAATACTAAAAAATAGCAAATAAAAATAATACGAACCAAGAAAATCAAATAAATGATTTCCGGCTATCCGATAAGTAAAAAACCTAAAAGCTATGAGGTACCTACAGCCTGACATGCTTAACTTTCCAGTTTACATATTGGGGATATCAGATAAGAGTATGCATGCATATGAATGAAGCAAGGAGTATGTGCCAAGACAGACAGTTTGACGGTTTATACTATCTGCAGTTTTTTGTTGTTGTTGTTATAATATGACAATAAATTGGTGAAATTCTTTGATTTTCTGTACAATTATGAAACCATTTGTTAGATTTAAAAAAAAATCAATTTTCTTCTTTTATCTATTGTATAAAGAAGTGTCCCGGGCGGGCGGTGCTTGTTTGTTTTGTATACAAATCTACAATTTTATTCTGACCTCGATGAAAATTTGCACGCTTGACTTTCGGAGCAAGAGGAAGGTCACTGTCTATATGAGATTTCAAAAAATCAGCTCCTTTCCTCTTTCCCACCCCTTAAAGCAGAATTTTGGACCATCTTGATGAAATTTCGCACACTTGACGTTCAAAATAAGAGGAAAATTACTGGGTGGAGGTAGGAGTAGGGGTAACACATCACAACCTCAAAACTTTACTCCAAACCATTCAATACACATATACATGGTAGGATCAAGAAGTAGTAGGATTGAATTTCTGTAGCGCGAACCGACCGGTGGAGGGGGGTCGGACTACCTGGTCGTGGTAGTGGGGAGTCTTCCAAAGAGACCGATATTTCACCTTCACCTTTCAGTCACCTGCGGGCAAGAGGAGAGTAAGCACGTTGATCGGTGTCGTTGCGATCCAAGATAGAGAAAAATCTCGAAGAGCGCTACGCCATCAAATTCTGCGTCACACTCGGGAAAACCGCGACGGAGACCATCCTACGAGAATGCCAGAGCGCCGAGTGGCACATCAACAACTCTCCGAGTCCGAAGAAAGCCAGAATGAGCAAGTCAAGGGTCAAGTCCATGCTCATTTCCTTTTTTGATCGTCGTGGTGTGGTTCACAGGGAGTTCGTACCCCCTGGAGACACTGTGAATGCCATTTTTTTACGTGGACGTGCTTGACAGGTTGCGCAAACGCGTTTTCCGCGTGCGGCCAGACATCGCCGATTCTTGGAAGTTTCACCACGATAACGCGCCGGGCCACACCGCGCTGGGGGTGGGGGAGTTTCTGACCAAGTACACACATTACGTAATTTTAATTTTGTTTAATTTTGTACCCTAATGAAGCTTGGTTTAAGCGAAACCGGTCGGTCGTAAAATTAAAATAAATTCCGTGGTTTTAAATTTTTAAAAAGGGTTTAAGTTATGATTTTATTTTATAAAATAATTATCATTTCGATCGGTAATGGCAATGGCGGACATTGATCTATGACCAAATGTAGGCCGTACGTAGTTTTTCAAGTTCGAGTATGAATTGTACATTGAATATTTGAAAATGGCCATTCTATTATCTAAAAAAAAAATAAAAATAAAATAAATTTGTCGTATAAAAACGATAAAACATATTCACAAATTTATGGGAAAAAAATATATTTTGATAAAACATTCTTACATTTTCTTTAGCGGTACATTTTTTTGGGGTAGGTACACCATCTCAACTTTTACGGACTGCACGCCACGGATATGCTATAAATTTCAACGAAAATAAAAAAAATAAAACAGACTTGTAGGTACTGCCTTATAAGTGGTAAAAAAAACACCCGGCGTCTTTTTCTTTCCAATACTAACACATTGACGTCTCTGTGAACATTTTTAGAGGCTGTAAAATGTATGTAAATTGATGGACATATCCTGTCTGGCAATTGCTTATTGTCTGGGTAACGTGACTCTCTCAATCCCCGCTATTATTTTGAAAACATATGGTGAGGCAAAATAATCACTGACAGAAATATACCACCCACGCCAGGTTCGTCTGGACTCCCGGAGGCGTGCGACGCACGCGCTAGTCAAGGGCGAACAAGTACCAAGCAAGAGTTGAACACTAATAATTTGAACAAGATCTTCAAAAAACTACACCCTAAAAACTATCCCTTTAAAGTATACCACCACGGACAAAGGCATTTTAAATACTATGCAATCAAACTATATAATCACATACCTACCATCTTTGAAACATACAAGAGAGAATACACCAACACATTTAACTAACTAACTAACTAACTAACCATCACGCCGTTTCCCCGCAGGGGTAGGCAGAGAGGACGGACCGCCAAACAACTCGATCTTGGCATACACTTCTTGCTTCATTCACATTCATACAACGCCTCATACATTCTCTTCTGTTATTCCGATATCTGACATGGCCCGACTCGAGTATTTGATTCACTTGATCGTGCCATGTCTTCCTCGGGCGTCCTCGGCTTCTTCTTCCATTCACATTCGCGTCATATATTCTCCTTACACTCCTCTCTTCGTTCATTCGCTCTACATGCCCAAACCATCTGAGCGTCCCTTTCTTAATCTTGCTCACTACGCTTACATCCGTCTTGCATTCTTTACGAATCTCAACATTTTTCACACGATCATACATAACAATGTAATAAAATTTAATATCTTGATCTGGATAAAAACAAGGGGAACAGATTTCTCCCATAATTTAATTACACCAAACCAAACATAACATAACAACATTTTTGCATTTTTACCTTCTTTATAATATTTTATTATTCTTTAACATAATAATTGTAAATGATAGTATAGACAACCCTGATTTAATTAACCTCATTCAATTTCATATACCTACGAGAGCTACTCGTTGCAAAATCCTGTTTAAACGTAACAACACCAGGACTGAGCATTACAAACAGTCGCTTGTACCTAGATTACATGAAGTTGAGTACAAGAAGGCTATACTATCATATCTTTTCAATCAATATTAATTTAACCTAAGCCTACTTATATGTACGCATATCTCTTACTTTTGTATGAACTTTTATTCTTTGTATATTTTTGATGTCATTGTACGATCTAATGCCACTTTTAATAGTTACTAATGTGCTATATTCTTATGCTTGTTTTTAACTGTGACGAGCAATTATTGTTTATGGTATATTTATACCGTTATTATTTGCGAAAGATTACCTTGATTATTATTTTTTCTTTCTTCCAAAATTCTTCTAAAAATAAATAAAACCCGCTTTTTGACATAAGACACATGGCTTGTAGCAATAATTTTGGCTTGCATATTCCTCTTAAAGCAATATCTAGTTTTACTCCGAATAAGCTAAGGAGCTGTCGGGAAAGTCTCGATACATCCTGTACAGGAATCAATCAGGTTTGGCCAACAAGTCGATTGCGGGTTATAATCGAGTAGATCGCGAAAGAACGTATCAAAATATTAACAATATATGCACGAAGTTATGACATAAAACTCTAGGAAAACCATTCCGAATCCGATTATGTTATACCGGTGATGCACAACCCGAGGCCCGCGAGCTCGTTTCGTGTGGCCCGCCAGCCTTTTCGAACGGCCCACTTGGCCAAATAAAATATAAAAAAGTTTGCGGTAAAAAATATTCAATGGTTTTTGTTGTGCACAGGGAAATGGTCTGCCATCAAAGTTTTAAATCAGCCGCTCAAAACAACATATTCTTAAAACGATAGAATTTTGTGGTTTAACCTTAGATATAGAAAAAAAAACTTTTTGTTGTTTGATCCATTTTAATCAAAAAATGTTCTTCGGAATCTGAGTTCCCGGAACGATAAAAATCAATACCATTTATTGATTTAACCTTGAACCCCGCAAAAATTTTACCTGCGGCGCTATTTATCGTCACACTATGAATGATATTTTAGATGGGTTCCGTTTTAAGAGCTTTCAAATGTTGTTTCTGAAAACGTTCGGCGTTCCAGATTAGCTATTATCAAATATTTTACGTTTTTCGTTGTTTTACAAAATACGAAAGGTATCGCGATAAATTATTGTCTGTCTATTTTAAATCAGCCGCCCAAAATTGTATCCTTTTGGATTTTTTTTGTTATTATATTTCAGAATGTTAAAAACCGACAGCATTTATTGGTTTGGGCTTTAGAAATAGAAAAAATTCGCCTGCGGCACTTTGTAAGTTATGTGTTATACATATTTTTTAAATTATCGTTTTAGTAGGTTAGCGACACCATCGATTGCAAAGTTAACGATGCCAATCTGTATGAATCCTACCCCTGCGGCCTGCGAACAAATTGAAAATGGACAATATATAATATGGCTAAAAAGGTTGTGTATCCCTGTGTTATACAGTGTCTCATATATGATTAAATCTCGTCTCGTCTCGCCGCGGCGGGCACTCGTGGGCAATTATTCAAATGTTACGAGGACAGACATTTTCAGAGAAACAAATAAGAGTGAATTAGGGTGATGGGAATGAGTGCGAGGGGGAAAGGACAAGATATGGGCACAGTAGCGGGCCATTCACGAGCGTGCTGTCCGTCAGGCTTGTTCTGCAGTTCAATTTGCGAGGAAACCAAAATGTATCAAATAAAACCGTTGAGCACACTATCGGCACGACTGACGTGTCGTACCATTCCGATGGGAAAGTTATTAGTTCGATTCCATAGCATCTTCTAATGTATCTATCTGTCTATATCTGTGTCTAGTGTATGTGGTTGGGTTTGTTTTTTATACAAATCTACAATTTTATTACGAGCTTGATGAAATTTTGTACAATTGACCTTCAAAACAAGAGGAAGGTCGCCATCTACACGAGCTTTCGAAAAACCCACCCCCCTTTCCCACTCCTCAAAGTGGAATTTTGAAACTTCTTGATGAAATTTTGAACACTTGGCGTTCAAAATAAGATGAAAACTACTGGGTAGGGGTAGGGGTAACACATCACAACCTCAAAACTTTACTCCAATAACCCCGGGCGACGCTGGGTATTTCAGTTAGTAGATAACATAAACAAGGGGGATGGGTCATGAACCATTATTCGTATGAAACCGCGGCAGTGGCGGCTTGTAAATTTTGAGTGAGCTAGAGTGCCAAGCTTGAAAAATACGACGTTATTGATGTTGAAGCCGAAAATTATAATTTTTTTTTTTATTTCAATTTTTTGTATGGAGATTAGATGGTAGGTGGGGTACTGCCGACACTGTACCTACCTAATGCATTATGTTGCATTTCGTATTTGCCTAAATGTCAAATGCAAAAGGACGTATCATTTTTTTAGTAATCCTCTTTAGTTAGGTCCCTTCACTAATTCAAAATGGTCAATGTATTTACGAATAAATTTATTAGAATAAAAAAAAACATTCACAAGCAATGGAATTCCTTACGGTGAAAATTCTTTAAAGATTGATTTTCTGAAGTAAATGTTTAACACCGCGATGATAACTACAAGTAAAAATAAGGTTTCCTTAATTATTTTCGATATAAAGTGTACAAGCAAGTTGTATGTATATTTACGACTGATTTATTATTGATAAATCTCATTCTCGAATTTGTTGTGTACAAGTAAATTAGAGGTAAGAGTTATTCTTTCTGTTCTGTTTAGCAAATTTTAGAGTAAAATAAGTATCTTTGTACTTTGCAGATATTGTCTGTCCGTATTTTCAAAAAGTTTGCATGCTTCTATATTGGTCTGTTTTCATCGCTATTACACGAGGTATGTTACACAAACCATTTATTATACATTTATGATGAAAGGTACTATGTGCAAAATCCAAAAATTCCTCGAGCTCCTGTGCTGCACACTGCTGTACAGGGTACACATTTAGAACTCTGCGATTTTTTAGTTGGATAGAAATGAATAACTTACATTTATTACGTGTTTAAATCATTTTGTCAATAGTACTGGCAAATCATTTTAAAGAGATTCTTGCTTGTGTAGTGGTACACACCGATAGTGGTTCAAAATGGTTCGAAATTTCCCTCTCGTTAACATACTTCCCAAATGTACAAACTCGTCCACTTGCTCGAAGTATTCACCATTCACAACTACAGCGTTTTCAAAGACTCTTTCAAAGATCATGACTTCGGACTTGCTTACATTTAGCATAAATCTGCATGCATACCTCATTCATCCTAGAGACGAAAGACTGTAAATCTTCCATACTGTTAGAAATAGAAATTAACACCGCATCATCAGCTGGAGGCGGAGCCAGGGGGATTCAGGTGGGAGGATAGTCCCCGAGCGCCAGACTAGCGGGGCGCCAAACCGAACCGAGTGTGATTTTTTTGGGAACATAATTTAAATTAAATTCGCATGTAAAATCATAGTTTTAATTTTTCACATTAAAATATATATTTTTATTTTTTGTTTATTTGGGGGACCAACAGTATACATAAAAAAATAAGTATTAGGAATAAGTGATATAAATTTGACCATTTACAGGTTTCCACTTGGGTATTATTTATAAGTGAATCTAGTGATTTTCGAAGAAATCAAAGTAAAATTAAAGTGATTATACAAAATAAAGAAGAAATATAAAAAAAATTGCACGTAATTTGTTATGGGGTCTGGAAAGATAGGGGTTAGGCAACCAATCAGGTTACTTCGCGTAAACAACCTATTAAAGGTCCGGCCCCTACCCCCACCCTTTTATCAACACGCGTGCTTCGCCCCAGACTATTAAAATGATTTGCACTCACTAAGGTTTTGACTTCTGGATTGAAAGGACACGCGCAAGCGATCAGTTCAAAACAAAACTCAAGACATAAGGGATGTGAAGACGGACAGTTTTGATTTGTCCGAAACGTCAGAAGTTAAAAAGTTCTTCTAAGGACAACGTTATGCGGGTAAACCGAGAAAATTATTCTACATATATATATATATATATATATATATAGTTATTTTTTTAATCATTGAAGTTAATATTAACAAGTCTCAAAATGAAACATAAAACATAAAAGGACCTCACGGTCTATCCGGCACCTGCACTGCAATCCACTGATATCCAAGACATAATCTAAAAAGATTACAAATAAATTCGGGTAGAATCTTGTAGTCATGATAAAAAGGTAGCAGCCAAAAATATATGGGAATTAACAGAAAATGATATTGATAGTTCTTAGAAATCGAAGTATAATACCGATAAAAATGACGGAAAGGAATGGTGCAGCAGTAGCTCAGTGTATTAGAGCGCAGGTTCCGGATAGACCATATGGTCCTGGGTTCGAGTCCCAGTTGCTACCGTTATCTATGCCTTTTTTGCGTTATATTCATATTTTATTATCTTCAACGATTACAAAAGATTTTCATCTGTACAAATGTATTTTATTACCAAATATACAAAAATATTTTGAAGATTTAAGTTTTAAAAAATACAAAAAGATATCGCTGCTAAATATTTTTTGGAATATGATTCTGAATGACGAAAAGCATTTATTGTTTTTACCGTGGATAAAAAATGTACAAGTTGCAAAATTTCCCGCAGAGGTAGGCAGAGAGGACGAACCGCCATACAACTTAATATTGGCATACACTTCTTGCTTCATTCACATTCATACTTCATCCTCTGTTATTCTGACTTCAGACATGGCCCGACTCAAGTTTTTGTGCCATGTCTTCCATCTAGGCGTCCTTTTCACAATCTTACTCATTACTCTCCCTTCAGCCCCGCATCATACCCAATTCTGACATGTTGTGAATAGTACAAATTGACCGAATTAACTGATTTGACTGTGGACAAGAAAAAGAGAATTTTCTAAAATTTTCGTTTGCGGCGCGTTCTGCCCGGTGATCATGAATAATGTAATTGATACGTCACTGCAATTACAACAAAATGATGACCTTCATTGTAATTTAAATAACAATGCATGTATTCATTCGTCTGGAGCTCTGTAATGGAGGTGGGCGCCATTTGGATAGTTCGTCCCCGGGTGCCAAATGCCCAGGCTACCCCTCTGTCATCAGCACACATTAAAAAGCGATTTAAAACTCACCTGAATATTTAGGCTTGTGGGTTTCAGTCTCATTGAGGTACAGGGTCCCATCCCAATCCAAGAAGGTCAAATATGGCTGGACATAGCCACAGACAATGGGCGTTGGAGGCTTATCAATATATGGCCTGATTTCTTCATCATAGATGTCGTACTTTGGAAGAATGCACTCTGTTGCGTTCAGGGCGTCCAGAAACTTTACGTTTTCCTTGAAGAAGGAAAGGTCGGGAGGCTGGGCCTTGTTCCGGAGTTGCACGTAGCAAAACATCACTATTGTCATCAGAAACACTCCGAGTATTTTGAGTTTGTTGTTCAAGTTCCGGAGACCGCCGGTCCGGAGCTTGTAACGTTCTTTCATTTTGCTAAATTTTCTATATTAATAATTAATAATATAATAAAACACATATAAAACTTATTTCCAATTTTATTTTATTTTACCGTAACCGGTTTCATGGCTTGTTAAAGCTATCTTCAGACTGGTCACCAGCTTTAACAAGCTGAAACCGGTTACGGTAAAATAAAATGAAAGTGGAAATAAGTTTTACATGTCTTTTATGATATTATTATAATGGAATTCCACCATGAATTAATTATCAGTTTCAAATATAGAAATATATTAATAATAATTTATTTTCGTAGAGAGCAATTACTTTGTTGTTTGATTATTTTTAAAATAAAACAAACACTTTGTTTTAAACCACTTATTTATTTTTAAATAAACACCAACCGGTTTTTTTACGCTGCACGAAGAAAAATAACGTAAAAAACCTTCCATCTAAAATTAGACCGGCTTTTTATGCAAATAACAAATTCTCATTAATTCAAAAGATAAGGACGACCAACCAAGCCACCCGGGCATCTAAAATAAATTACAACTGCTCGGCTTTTTATATCGGCAAAACAGCGCGTAATGTCAGTATTAGAATCAAAGAACATATTAGATGTTTAAACAGTCATGTTTTTTCGGAATTCGCCAACCATTTAATGATCATACCTACAATCATAGCAATGCACCGGCGGTAATATTTTATACAAAAATAGTTTTGGCATTAGAAATAAAGAAATCCATATTTTTAATAATCAACTAAATTTGTCTTGCAGTCCCATATTAGATATATTACTTGGTAATTAAAATATTTTCCCACTT